>CAHIKZ030000571.1:72500-120000 GCA_903632075.3 Acanthosepion pharaonis | reverse complement strand
TTATTGATTAATCTGTCAGATTTTATTACTTAAACTTTATTTTTCTTCTTTTTAGTAGATACTCATATTTGAGTAGATGCTCCATTTATTTATTAAAGAGAAAAATATGCACTATACTACCAGAAAGTGCAAATTTTTCTCTAGTGAGATTTCTTGAATATGTAGACTGGTAAACAAAATAAATAAATATACTGTTTAATAAATAAATGGAGTGTTCAAATAGAAATATCCACTAAAAAAACAAATTAAATTAAAAAAAAAACAATGTTCAAGTAAAAAACAAAAGTGAATATAAAAACCTAGGGTGGAATTTGAACTCTGCTTGCCATTTCTTTTTCCAAGCCATTAACAATTGACCTACCCCCCCACATATCAATTTGGTCTACTTGGATAATATTCCAATGCATCCTTTATAATATTATTAATTTTAAGTTATTGCTATGGAACATGTTTTGCAATAATATAAGAGAGTAAATAAATGTTTGTCTTTAACTCACAAATTTGCAACCATGATCACTAGAAATGTCATTTTTTTCTTTTCATATCTTTAAACATTTTCATTGTTAATATTGCTTGATTCAGAAGAAGATTGTGTCAGTGCTGCTTGACACCTAGTCAATATGCTGAGAACTTGATTGACCTCTCGAGTTTCAATATTATTTTCCTCAAAGCTTTACACTATTTTCTGAAACTATAGCTGTATAGACTCACTGTACTCAGTAGAATCAGCCTCCATATTAGGTGTTGACTGTGCTAGGCTCCCAATCCACCACTGACTTGATGTGTTAATAAATTTCTCTCTAAAACATAAAGAAACCTTACTTTATTGTAAATAAAAAAAAAAATAAAAAAAAAAAAAAAATATAAATATAAACCAAATAAAAAAATTCTAATCAGACTTTTCTATATTTTATTATGAGTCATGACTGCATCGTCTTTACTGATTCTGTGAAGGAAAAAAAATCATATTATCCATGTATGTAAAACACAATGAGTATCTATGTATTTAATTGGAATTTCAAATTGAATCCTTTATTTCATCCACTAGGGCAGATTGTTCTAGTTCTGGTGGATGAAATAAAAGATCTGTTCAAAATTCCAATCACCTGAAGAAGGCCGGAACATACAATGCCCAAAACATTGTGAATATGGCAACAAAGATTGAGGATAACATTCTGAACAATGTAAATAATTACAATACCTCATCTCAGAAATATAGACAGATAATGAAGTATCCATGTATATTTTAACTGTAATGCTTTTCCCAGCATGAACAAATGCTACATTCTAATCCTAAGAGAGTACAGATATTAAGTACCAATCTATCTGTCTTCCCATTGATGAAATTTATTGATAAATACAAACTTTTATACAACATGAATTAAGCTTCAGTTTTTAAGTTGTGACAGTATTTGACAACAATTCTTAGAGAATCTTTTGTTGGAGTAACTGGTAACTTCATGTTAAAATAACAAATATTATAACATCCAGATAATTGTTTTTATTTTGTGGAAGTATATATGAAGTCTAATAATATCTACTTCAACTTTATTCTTTTAAAACATTCATCCTGTTAATTTGTATTTCTACAATTAAACAGTGCCTGCCTAAGAACTGTGTGACTGGTAGGTATATACTCATCTCAGAGAGAAGAGTCTCAGAACTCCACATCAGAATGTAGAGCCCATGTTTGAAGAAGGCCCTAAAGTTACACACCCACTGTCCAGTGGGGATTGATGAAGCCCAGAGGGAAACAAACACTAACAGTACATACAAGAGATTTAGTCTTCTGTTATTATTAGTCTGTCCAACAATATCATTACAGTCTCCAATTGTCTTTTGACAAGATAAAACAAAAATGTTTCACTATAAACAATTTATTAGCAAGAAAATTGAAAAGCCGTGGAATTACTAAGTGGCTATTTTGAGGAAAGTATTTCCAATTTCAAAGAAAGAAATTGGTTGCTGATTAATTGAAACTTGCACTACTGTAATAATAAGTCTCTTGTATTTGAACCGTTTGTCATTTTAAACATTTACAAAGACTAAGTATATACTAATTTGTGAAAGCTGATATAAAATTCCCTGGTAGTTAAAACATCTAATTTTATATTCTATTGACTGATTGTTTCATGTCTGTATACTGTTCACTCTCTGGGTCTATTTGTATCCTGGCCAAATAATAGTTTCATGAAATTATTTGAAAAATGACTTTCTCTCTATTGATAATTATGGAGATCAGTGCTTTTGAACAAAACCATAAGATTTATAGCTTTACTGTTTATTTACATTCTGATAAAAGGTAACAGTAATGGTCAAAGTGAAAATGCTTCCTCTAAAAAGAGGCAAAGTGAAAATGCTTCCCTAAAAGAGGCAAAGTGAAAATGCTTCCCCTAAAAAGAGGCAAAGTGAAAATGCTTCCTCTAAAAAGAGGCAAAGTGAAAATGCTTCCTCTAAAAAACAATATGATGGATCAAAACTAATAGTAAAATAATAATTGTGAAAATGTTTCATCTA
Source organism: Acanthosepion pharaonis (assembly GCA_903632075.3). Classification (NCBI taxonomy): domain Eukaryota; kingdom Metazoa; phylum Mollusca; class Cephalopoda; order Sepiida; family Sepiidae; genus Acanthosepion; species Acanthosepion pharaonis. The sequence continues at coordinate 117,483 of CAHIKZ030000571.1, read as the reverse complement.
AGAATGAAAAATATTCAAAAATGGTGCAGAATGATTACAAATTATATTCTAAGTTGGTGAAGCTTCTTTTGTTAAAGTGGTTAAGGCATCATCCATTAAAGTCAACCCAGTATTGTTCTATCTTATGCAATATGTCCTTTCAAGACACAGACAATTAATGTTTTTCCACTCTTCTTTGTTCTTTGTTTTTCCATCCACTCTACATGCAAGCCACCAATCTGCCACTGGGCGACATGCCACTAGCATTTACCTCTGGTGGTCCACTGTTGGACCACCGATGTGTTTATCTCAGCAATGTTACCACTTGCAAACTGCTAGTTTTAAGTTTGTTACTCATTGCTTCCCCATACATGAAAATGCCTGCAGAATGTCCCTTGAATGTTACATTTTTTAGTCTCACTTTCCTCATTATGTCCCAGAAATATCAGTTATCTCCTTTTGATAGTAAGTATAGGTTTCCTTGTAGTCTCAATTTCTCTTAAAACCTCCTCATTGCTCATACGTTCTGTCTATAGTGAGAAAATGAATCCCTGTTGTTATGAAGTAATTGCTGGAATAGGCGTTGTCAGGTCAACAGATGGTAACTTCACTGCCATTCACTGTGGCACTCTGCTTTTATAACAGTACTGCATTTACACACAATCCTACACCTGTTTTACTGTTTTTATTTTAGTATATTCCCTGAATTCATTCTCTATCCACATGCAAGTTGATGCTCCCAGTAAAAGGTTATAGATTATTTTAATCTTCCCCATATAAATAAAGCTTTCCTAGTATTCCAAGTGGATCTTTGTGTTGTATCTTATCAAATCCCTTTGTGTAATCTATAAAACCTAAGTACAGATACTTCTGCTCACTCTGATCATAGAGATAATATTACTCATTTCAGCTTCTTGAACAAAGCCACATTGTTCTTGACCAATTTCCATTTGAATTCTGCTATGAACTCTATTAAAATCCTAATAAGTTCAGTATTGTGGCTCATTAAGCTGATTGGTCAATGAGTTTACATTCATTTGCACCTGGTTTGTTTGATAACACTATGAAGATAGATCAACTGAAGTCTTCCAGGATGATGATAATATTTTGCATTATGTTTTTTGATATTATCTACTGTGGTATAAAACTTATCTGTTTTCTTCTGTGCTTTCTGATGTTTATGCATATACTATTATGAAGGCTATATTGAATAGCTTCCCTTTCTGTTCCACTAGAATTGACAATATTCCAGGACACATTTCCTCTTGTCATCATCTAATATTAGTCCTACTCTTCTTTCATTTCTCTCTCTGCTTGCATATATTTGTGGTGATTGTTTGTGAGGTCTCCATTGTTTATCCATCTAATTTTATATATTCCCAGGATGTTGACATTTAACCTTTCCATTTCCTGATTCTGGGTGCAGAGTGATGTAATGGAATGAAAAATCAGAGCTGAATATGAATTCCAGTCAAGTTCATTATGTTCACTTATGCACAAATACCCTTGGGAAAAGTATGAATCCATCACTTCTCCCACAGTTATAGGTCAAATAGTATGGCAGACTGGGCTCTATAGCCTTGGTTGTCAACAAGTCAAGGAAAAAAATTGGATTCCATCAGTCTAGCTTGCTGAAGACACTTCTATGCTATGGCTGCAGTACATGTGGTGCCTCTTAGACTCTAATGGGTTATGGGAGTTGTAATCATGATTTCCTGTTTGACATTTTCTAACTTCCCACATTAAATTTGTGTCTTAACATTCCATTTCCTGATTATGATTTTATCTTTGTGAACAGTTTCTAGATGACTGTCAGATGACACCTGTCATACTCGTCTCTCCTTATCAAGGAAGAAGCCACTTCTAAGGGTGCTGACTCCTTTCACATAGTTTTCTGTTAGTTTTGATTCATATCTTGCATAATTTTTCCTGAATTTTTTTTTTAATTCTCTCCAAGCAAAGTGATCTTAATGTCACTAAGATGCAAGGGGCTACTGAGAGTGAAAGAGAATGAAGACTTTAGAAGGAACTGGAAACTCAATCCTAAACATGAAAAAAGGATAAACATCTACTCTTCAAAAGACTGTGGAGGAGTTTGAACCAGACAATAGATGAACATATCTACTCCTATAAATAGTAAATAAAATTTCAGAGATTAGGTAGAAACCTTAGAAATATACAATTGAAGTAGACTTTAAAAGGAACTGAAAACCCAATCATAAACAAGAAACAAGTGATAAACCTCTACACCTGTTCAAAAGACCAGAACAGAGTATGAACTGGATGATAGGTGAACCTATTTTCTATTAAATAGTGAAGTGATTTCCTGGTGATTTTATTGAAAAACCATTTCTAGTTAGCTACCTGTTGCCTTTTTTAAAGTTCATCTACATTGGTACAGATTAGTTACTAACCACACTCATCATCAAACAAGTAATAAATAAATGAAAGTGATTATGTCTTTTTTATTAACAAAACATAAACTCATTTTTGGACTTTGGTTAAGAAACTTGGTTAGAAATCAGTTTCCTTAAATATGCATCATAGTAAAATGCTTAACAGACTTTAATGGTTGGATTTGAAGTTTACATATTGACTCAATCACTGAGAATAATAGAAAAAAATTCATATTCTAGAAAAAAATATATTAAAAAAAAAAAAAATTACAATCTGAATAAAAAATGTGACTAGTCAGTTCATTAGTTCATTTAGTTATAAAAAATTATATATCCTAATATAAAATAAAAACCTCCCTTCCTCCAAAATACTTACATCTTGCTTAGTAACGAGTAATCTTGAAGGCAATAACAGTGGTATGTTGTGAATAGACATTTTTTTTTGTATCTAATGCATTCTGTCTGCTGTAAAAATACCAGCCATTTTTTGAATTACTCAAATATTGTTTCATGTGAGATTATCTAGATTCACTTCTCAAAATATATATATATATTTTTTTTTTTTTTTTTTACTTACAATATCTCTACAGAAACTACCTCAGCAAGTTTATATGAGAATCATACATAGCATCTAAGCAAAAAAAAAATCAGAATTCTTCGCTTTTAAATGTGGGAAGAAGGCATAAGATGAAAGAGAAAATTGAAAACAAGAAAAAAATATTAAAAGATTTTGTTTTATTATAGTTATTTTTTTGTTGAGTAACAGAATTAGCTCAATTGTTTTCACTTTTATATTTTATTTTCCTGAGAGAACAGAAAACAAATATCTGAAATTATCAGTGTAATTGAGTATGTCATATATTTTATTATAACAGTATTTTTTTTTTTTTTTACAATGTCAGTACAGACAAAGTTCTCTGTGATGTTCATCATTACAACTGGCTTTTGTTTCTACCGGTGTTCATACAACTTGATCAGGATTTTCTATGACAATAAAAATAAAAACCTATTTTTATAGAAATTGTGGCAAGATGTCACAAAAATTTTCTTTTGTAAATATTCCTGCTTTGATTAATATTTTCTAAATTACTTTCTTCTGATTTAATTTCCTATATTTGATTCCATTTAAAATCTAATATCAAGTTTCCTTAAGTCTAATTTAGAAATATGAAAAGCAGAAAACAGATTTTCTTGGCATTAAATTATATTTTTATACTGCTTTTTCTTGTTTTGTTTAGGAAAATATGTACAATGTTAACTTGTATCTATTTCTACATGCATCAAGCATGTTTCTTAACTTTTAAAAGTTTCACTTGAGAAGATACTAAAAGTACATGGTTAAGTGATTCTTATAGAAAATAAATCAATATTTTATTAAGTACTAAATCACTATCCCAGTTGAAAACTGATTCTCATTGAGTGAGAAAGGCACATTGTATAAAGTGCTTCACCCTTTTTTATTTTAATTTTATCATTTTAAGTAAAAACAACAATTATTGGTTACATGGAAGAAAAATATGTTCCAATGAAATGGTATCACCTTGTTGAATTATAATTTTTCTTTCAATACTAAAGATATACTATTGAGAGCCATTCAAGGTAGAGGGTTACTGTTAAAGGTATTTTGATGAATGAAGTGTGAGATAACTGAAAAGTGAAGATAAGGAGGATAGATAATAATTGACCCTCAACTTGAAGAGTTTAAGATTGCCATGGACAGAACATGCAAGCAACAATGTTTTAGAGAAAATGGAAAAAAAAAGACACTTATTTAATGTAAGAAAGAAATATGTGGTAATAGTATTCAAAGCATGAGTGAATGGGTAGACTTACAGATATGTATGATAGATTCTGGAGAAAAAAAAATTATCTTTCATGACACAATGAACCAAAATTCTTAACAACTGACCTAATGCGATAAACATTTCTAAGGCAATTGAAATCTGCAATAATCTTCCAATTTTGCTTGATTTTCATAAATGTTTTAAGCTTAAGGTTTATAAAAAAATTAAAATTAGATTGAAAGTATTTCACTTAATCTCCTTTGGATTAGAATAATGAAATAGTTACAAAAGTATTGAGCAGTATAACAATTATTATATTAAAATATGTATACTATTATATATAATTTATAATATATATATATATATATATATATATATATATATATATATTATAATCATTATATATTATACTAATATAATTATAATATGTAAAAATGGGCAATATAAAAATTGCAAAGATTAGTAAATATTAACAATTCCAGTAAAAACAATACTCATAATCTTGAAAATAATAGGTATATAACTAATTAATTATTTACTGTTACATGATAATTGAACATGGAATATGAAGTCTGAGAGCTGAGTTCAAATTCCAGTCAAGTTCATTACTATCAGTTATGTGCAAATACCCTTTGGAAAGATATGAATCTCTCTCTTCTGCCCCAGAAAATAAAAAAAAATTAAGGTCTAAGCTACCAGTTGAGATTTTTTGATGGATTTCACATAGAAATAATTGAGAATATCAATAATTTGACATATAAAAAACACATTGTTTTCACGTGCAAAAATATATATTAATTTTTCTTGATTTTTCTGCAAACACAGCTAATTAATTATTCACTGTTACATGATAATTCCTAAAGTCAAATGAAAAATTAAGTTATAAGCTTTCAGTTGCATAAAAATAATTAAATTTATTGCCCTATATTTTTACTTATTGTTTTATTGTGTTTTTACAAAATATTAGGAAAACAATTTGGTTCTGTAACAGTTACTGAAATATTAAACCAAAACAGGATAGTGTAATATATTCTATGTAACTAAGAGATACATCTGTTATTTTTGATAATATAAATTAAATGAAAGACAACATTGTAAATCATATGATCAAAGAAGATTTGACGGTATTTGAAGATGTATAGATTTGACCAGGTAAGACATTTTTCAGAATATAAGACACACCACTGTATTTTGGAAGACAGTTTTGGAAAAAAATAAAAAAACCCACAGCCATATTTGAAAGATTTTTATTGAACAATAATTCAATCTGATTCTTTAAAAATTGTTTTTTATTGTTCTAAAGACAAAAGAGCTCAAGTAAGCTTTTGGTGACACATCCAGCTTGACAGCAAGCATATGCCAAACTGCCAAATATCTAATGAAAATTGAAATAGCAATTAGACAATTACCAGTGATGATTGTATTAAGCTAATTGGTCAAATGCATTGAATATTTGAGATCCATATATTGTCATAAATAACACAATGTTAGATTTTATCAAAGAACTCTAAATACATAGCAGACCAGATGTGGCAGCCATATTCAATGCATGAACAGATTGTAGACTTATAAATGTGCAAGATAGATTCTGGCAAGAAAAAATGTCTGGCACAATACATTGAACCAACTTTCCTAACAGAAAACCTAGAAGTTGATTCAATATAATGTTTTCACATCATGTCAGCAGAATATGTTAGCCTGAGAAGGTGCAATGAGTCTTTTGGACTCTCCTGCATGTTGAGACAGGTGTAAATAGTTGTCATCAGAATAGGTACCAATTTGAGAACCAATGATATTGGGAACTCCTCCTTTCATTAACTTTATATATATATATATATATATATATATATATATATATATATATATATATATAATAGATTCTTGCATTGTTTTTTATGTATGAGAGTTCAACATCATGTTCCACCTTTAATTGATGGCATCCATTGCATTTTCTTTAATATACTGATGACTTGTATTTGTGTCTTTGATGCCATTCAAGTCTAACTGGTTTGAGACCAAAACAGCTTTCCACATATAGCACAAAGAACAGCACCCTTAGTGAAGACTGGAGGAAGGTTAGAGCAGTGTTTAGTGACCTGACTTTTAATATGTAGATGTGAGCTATACATGTTCAAAAATAAAACAGAAGAACATTAAGACATACATTATTCATACATTTTGTGTATAGGATGTAAGCAGACTTTGACATTAAATTCTGGTATAAAAAGTTGCAAATATACATTAAAAATTATGGTATATAAATTTAACAAATAAAATGTCTTTTTTTCTGACCTTTGAGCATTCAGTGTTTTAGTAAAGGAATATTGCAACACAAACTATTAGAAGGGGTCAGACAATTTATAATAAGAAAACATTTTCTTTTGTTCATTCACTCTCTCTCCTTTCCAACATCCTAATTAAATGTTGCTCTCTAGAATGTGGAACAGGGAATCATTTTTCTACTTCTTCCATTTCAAGAGAAGATCCCTGCCCCTATTCTTGCATTATTTTATGCTTTATTTTCTTGATGCCATGATCACCAACTATATTTATATTACATTTAGTTTGTGGCCATCAAAGCTCATTTTATTGAGTTTTGTCTGCAAGATATATATGGTGTAAGTATTAAAAAATATGGTTACAAAATGTCTTTCATTTCAGATAGATAAAATCTGGGAAAGAATAGACTTTTCTACCTGCCATAACTTATGTGTATGGGATAAAATATGGTCTGTGAAGTGCTGCTTTATTCTTTCTTGCCATAAACTTTAAATATAAAAGAAAATATCTGATGGAAGGAGCAGAATCTGCAGACATTTTGCATTAAAGAAATTGCTACTGATGCCATCAATAAGCATTGCTTTCTGTGCTTATAATAATGGAAAAAAATGTCTCTGAATATAGCCTAAATATATTCTCACAATTTTCTGAATTCTGCTTATATCTTCTTATGTAAAAAAAAAAAAAAAAAAAATCCATTTCAATGTATGAACAAGATTTTAGTGACAGATGTATGTTTTGGATTCAATTCCCCCATTATATACATACTTACTATATATAATTTTAATGCTGATAGTTCTTTTTTCTTTACTTTTTACTGATCACTTAAGATATGTTTGTGTATGATTTTTATCTACAAATGCATGGATATTAATTTATACAAATATATGCTAGAAACAATTCTGTTGATATTAATTTTGTTTATATATTTATGAACAAATTTAAGTTTTTTTTCACAAGAACTATTTCATGACAACAAAACAAATAAAGCATTTATTGGAATATCTAGAATTAAAAAAAAATATGTAATATTTATTGAAATAACAGCTGCAAATTTCACTGTATTTTAAAAACTAAAAAAAAATCGAAGTATTGATTTTCTTTAATATTTTTTTTCCATTTATATAATTTGATAACTTTGTTGCATATAATTTTTCATATATCATAATTCTTTTTCTATAAAAGATCAAAAAGCAAAAAATACAAATGTGTTCATTGAGTTAAAACACCTTACAGCTATATTTGCAGAAAAATTAATATATATTTTGCAGAGCAACTTTTATGGAGAAATGTGAAGGCAGTATTTTTTATATGCCAAAATATTGATATGCTTGTATAATTATTTTTAAAATCTCAACTGATAGCTTATATTTCAATTTTTAATTTGCTCATGGGAATGTAAAAAAAAAAACTCAAGTGACATACATGATACATGATTGGTCTATCATATCTTTTAATTCATGACTGATTAGGCAGAAGATTTCATGCAGTAGGCTTCTATTTCTTTCTGCAGTAGACTGGTTGCTAACCAAGGCTATAGGACACAGTCTACTACTATTCAGAATTGCCCATTTTTACATATAATAATTGTTATACTGCCCAATACTTTCTAACTATTTATTTCATTATTCTGATCAAAAGGAGATTAAGTGAAATATTTTCAATTTAATTTGTTCATAAAACTTAACTTGACTGGAATTTGAACTCTGCTCTGTGACTTCTCATTCTGAGCCATTATTCATTACATCACACTGCAAACCCAATTATCATGTAACAGTGAATAATTAATGAGTTATTATTTTCAATTACCTCCAAAGTAGGTATCTTTATCAAGATTATATAATGAGCATTTTTGTATTTATCTAAAGAATTGTTAGTATTAATTTAATCTTTATAATTGTTATTTATATAAAAATATTTACTCTTTAAAATTCTAAGCTGATTACAAAATGGAAGAACATCATATGAAGCTAAATATTCTGATGATTTCATATATGCCTATTGCTAAAGTTTATTTATACATTTTATTCTATTCTTGTCATAGTTCATATTTATAATATATGATTTTATATGTTGAGAAAAAGGATGTGTATACATATAAAAAAAAATATTAATTATAAAAGTTTTTAACAAAATCTTTTATTCAAATAATTTCTTATGACACCTTTTAGGTAAATTTATAAAAAAATATCAGGATATGGAATTAGTAAATTCTAAATATTTCAAATACATTGGTATATGGATAAGTTATAACAAATTTAGTATAAGAGAAAAGGAAATTGACCCTAGAATAGGCTGTACCAATGTTAGTTTTACCCAACATTATAAACTGTGATGAAGTCAAAACATTAATCTCAAAGCTTGAGTCATATTCTTAAATAGCCTCAACAGATCAAAACTTTCATATGGCTGCTATGCATGGCACCAAACGTGTTCAGAAATATCTAAACTCTCAGCTGTGTACAACCACTACCTAAGATCAATGGTTAAAAATTGCTTTAAGAGAAGCCTGTGGGTCTTGGTGAAAACCATCCTTCTTTGAACTTTGTGGATTGGTGCTATAGAATCACAAACCAAGAATTGTACCAAATAAGAGAGACTACATCACTTGAGGACAATCAACAGCAGCAACAACTAAAATAGATAGCACTTTATAACTTGAAGAGAAAATAGTGATATAATCAAGATTTTGACATTCCATAATTACTCCAAATAAAAGGGTAGGAAGGATATCACCATCAATACTCGAAAGAGCAATAACAGCTACTGGACTAGAGAAACCTATTTTCATGAAAAATTGTTTTAATAGACTGAAAGCTGTACTGGCTGCTCGGTCAATGAATACCAAATGTTTCCTTGTAAAGAAACTGTTGATATTACCCTCATTGAATCAAAACCAGAACTGTTCTTTTCTGATGGAATAATTCTTTGATGTCTTAAACTTGTTGAAACTGCTAATTGAACAAGAAATGTTTAATCATGCAAAACAAATGATCATCAGAAGATGACAGCTTATGAAATATGGTACATGTGCAAAAATTTCATATTCAACATGGGGATAGAAGGTGTCATGAAGCAAAATGGCCAGTCAGTTTCCTTGTTCAGGGATGCCTATTTTTTTCCAATGCATCATTCATATTGGCTGACAGTACACAATAGCATTGTGCGGTAAACATTTGTCCAGCTTTCAGCAATTTATAACAAATTCTCTTTGACTCCAATGAAACTCAGAATTTTTTCCTCCAGTAGATTTCATTTAGGTAGAAATATTGAAGGCAGTCTTGGGTCTTGTCAAGATTTTCATTTTGAATTTTTGTTATAAACCCTTTTTCCTGACCAATTATAATATTGTCCAAAAATGGTGCATTTGTGCATTGTGTGTATGTTTATGTGTATCAGTCAAGAAGAGAAAGCCAGATACTTAAACATTAACCAATATTCATTTCTATAAGTTCATGGCAAAACAAGATTTATTGCTTCTGATATTTTTCTAACCCACAACCTCTTGGCATTTTTTAAACTGATCCCTTCTTTTTTCCCTATATTATAACCATTTTGTTTAAAGTTAATATCTTCTTGATTTACAGAAGAAATTTTTCAACATATTTCAATGAAATTTCCCCCTTTCCAAAATTGTAATTTATATAGTTCAGATAAATGGAAAAAAAGAATTTTTCCATGAATTTTATTAAATCAAATTTAATATTTGTTGTTAAAAATATTTCTTATTTGTATCCAAAATTATTTTGAGGGTGTAATAGAAAAATAGAATTTGTAATTGAGATATGATTGCATATATAAAGTTTTTGATAAACTGTGCTTAATTGGTGATGAAAGGTTAATTTAGAATCAAGAATCTCTTAATAAAGAGGAAGCAACAGCTTGGCATAGTCATCAATACTTGGTGTATAAAAGCTCTCAAAGAAATAATTCAAACATTTTAATGAAAAAGTAACCTTCAAAATTCACTTTAGGGATCACCAACTTTTTTTCTTTATTCTCATCCATTTTTTTTTTTTATATCTTCTCCAAGAGTGATTTTTCTCTTTGAAAAAGTAAGAAAGAAATTATATCAGACAAGCTAGCAGACTTGGATGATTCAATGACCCCCCCCAATCTTTGCATGATCAATAAGGAATTGGAAGTTATTAAAAATTGCTGGATACTTTCTGGACAGTGCAGAGTATTTCCATGTCTTCTAATTGCCTCATGTATCAATCATGGATTCCCTTTGAATATAGTGCACAGGTAGTTCAACATATTTTTTTTTTGTGTTCTGTTTCTTGAAGATTGTCCAGAATCTGGATTGCTTTTGATAGATTCCTAGCCAAGTCTGAATTGCCAGTACCAAAATTTTGTTTGGGTTTTGCTCACTGAATCTTTTCTCAAAAGCCTTTTCAATTTCTGCCCTAAAAATTTGAATTTCTGTCAGTGAACATTGAAATTTCAAGCAAAATGTGATGGTTATACAATACACAAATACATTGTTGTCTCATTGCAGACTGAGTAACCCAGTCAGAGAGTGTCTGTTATTATATGTGCTTTAATACCTTGAATTGTTTGCAGTGTTTCAAAATGGTTGGATAGTTTCCGGACAGACCTTGTAATTTTGTGGATTTGATGTAAATATTTGTTCATTTAATTTCTCAAAGTAATAAATTTTATATTGAAAAATTTATAATGTTAGATTACAAATATCCTATAATGAAACTTCATCAATTATTTTAGTCAGACAACCTACAATTAAGGTCTATGACTTCTACTGCAAAAGTGTAAAAAATTTATTTTTTTAAGATAGCAATTCATGCCATATTGTTCAGTCTGTCAGTTTTGAGCTAACAAAAAATAAGCATTTACACTGTTAGATTTTATTCTATAAGTTAATTTTTTCCAATAAAATTGCTGTATTAGTGCAATTTTCATGACCTACTTTTATATATGTAAATTTCAGCTTATAAAGTTTTTATTAGAAATATTTTAATTTATTTAGTGACATGAGATTATGCAACTTATTGCAAATAAATATATATAACTAGCAGTAGAGCCCGGCGTTGCCCGGGGATATAACAGTAAGAGATAGATCAAGTATCCACCATCATAAAGACTAAAAAATAAAATTGACAAAGATTATTGTTTAAGGTTGATGGACATGCATGTCTTAATTAGTTTTTTTTTTTTTTTTTTTTTTTTAAATTGGTCAAACTCAAACAAAAACATTGTTTTCAATCGTTATGAGTCTACTGATTGAATAGAATTTTATTATAAACAATTGTCTTGTAAATGGAATTTTTAAAGCATTCTGAATGTAAAAATAAAGAAAAAAGTGTGCAAGACAATAAGAAACACTACATGCCAAAAAAAAGTGAAGTTTTGTTGAAATTGGTTGAAAAATGTAGGTAGCCTTTCTGTAATCTTTTAGTTTTACAATTTATGATTTTTACTTATTGAATACAGTAAAAAAAATTGCATATTTTGCTTGTGGTGATTCATAATTAGAATTCTGATTTGAATATATTTTTCACTCGTTGTTTCTAATACAAAAAATATTAACTTTATTTGGGTTTATTAATTATGATCTAACAAATCTTATTCATTTAGTTGCCTTTCTGTAATAATAATCTTTTACAATTTATGATTTTTACTTATTGAATACAGTAAAAAAATTGGACACCATGTGTATTTAAAGTAGTTTCCCGTTTCAGTTATTATTTTTAGTTAAGACTTGTGTATGTTTAGATTTCATTATCTTTCCCTAAAGATAAAGAATTATCCGATGTTTGTATTCGTACAATCAGTAGAGATCGTTAGATTATTGTTTAAGGTTGATGGACACGCATGTCTTAATTATTTTTTTATTTTTATTTTTTATGAATTGGTCAAACCCAAACTCAAACAAAAACATTGTTTTCAATCGTTATGAGACTACTGATTGAATAGAATTTTATTATAAACAATTGTCATGTAAATGGAATTTTTAAAGCATTCTGAATGTTAAAAATAAAGAAAAAAGTGTGCAAGAGAATAAGAAACACTACCTGCCAAAAAAAAAAAGTGAAGTTTTTTTTTATCGGCTGAAAAATATAGGAAATCTGCTCCCATATTTAAAGTAACCCACACACACAAACAAACCGATGTGAGTTGTCCCCCTTCCATTTTCGCGATGTCTCTTAATCGCGTTTTCAAATTGATTTTGTGCAAAAACAATTATTTTTCCCATTTTTGGCGCTGTTAGAACCACCACAAGGTAATTTTATGTAGTCCTGTGAAGTTTTGTTGAAATTGGTTGAAAAATGTAGGAAATCCGATCCAATATATAAACGTTACAGACACACACACACAATCTGCGTTTTATAATAAGTAAGATAGTATATTTAGTATTTAATTTCAAAGATATGAAAATTGTCACAGGTCATCAGAAAGGTACAATCTCAAAAAAGAAACACAATGTTGTAAAATTACTGAGTGACATTGGAAATTATGGAAGCATTGAACAGAGACCAGGAAATAAAGAAGAAATTGAAAACATTGGCTAGCTAAAAACATGAGGGGGGGAACTGAAAAGAGATTTGTAGAAAAATAGATGTAATAAGTGAGATAAGTGAATGAAAAAATTTGGAAATGCAAGCAGAGAGAAAAAATGCTGAATAATAATAACATTGACTAAACTACCACCTTTAATAAATCTTGCAAAGAAGTCTATAACTATAAGTTTAAGTATGCTACTAGATTGGCAACTAGGTCACACCATTTTACTGTTAAATTACCGAGATGCAACCATCAGTTCTATTCTAATAGTATCTTTTCAAAATGATCATATCAGAACTGTGACAGGACTTTCTAACCTAATATGATTGCTTATCACTTTGGTAATTATGTAGAAATGGACAATTCTTCTCGTCAGAATCCCTCTTGCACATTTATAAATCTACCATTTTTTTTTTTTTTTTTTTTAATCTACCATTTGTCCAGAAAATGCATTGAATATTGCTGAGGGTAGATATTTGATCTGAGATGTCGATTGACATTACAAATATTTATAACTCAAACAGGAGAAGGGAAGAGAGTTCCACAGGCGAGAGGTGCGAGACAAATTCAATAGTAGAGATCTGTAAGTGAAGGGGGGTAATTGATCTTGACTTTAGGCGCTTGAACTCATGAAGTTTGGGGGACCAGCGAATTTCCTCATTGAAAGTATTTGAGAACAGACAGAGGGAGGCGACGGTGCGTCTGTGAGAAAGTGACTTCCGCCAGGGTGTCTTTTAGCCTATCAATAATTTCATGCAAGGGCGAATTGTTGTTCTGATAACCATTTCTTTTCTTAGTGGACGAGGGCAATGACTTGTATTTATTCCATCTCAGGTCAGAATTTACATGAGAGTTGCTACTAGATTGGCAAATAGAGAGCTAGATCTCAAGCGTTGCTTTTTCACAATCGTTGAACTAGGCGCACGGCATGAGTTTTGGTCAGCAACTGTGGATTTGTTTTTGAGGCAGGAATAAATTGTGGTGTCATCTGTAGATGCCGACTTGATAGTTACGGCGTCAGTTTCTTTTATAGATAAGCAGGAACTTCTCAGGAACTTCCGTGGAACTCCATTTCATTCTTATATAATTGACCCGTAATGCCATAACCCTCCTGCCAAACCCTATCAAATGCTTTGGAGATCTAGTGCCACGGCTCGGGCTTCCCGTTATTTTGGAGAGTTCGGCAGACTCTTCTCATTCTGGCTATTGCTTGTCTGAGAGCAGATTTCAACTTTTTCGTAACCCCCTGGATCCTAGGACGGTAGTTGTATTAGGGGGTCACCTTGTTTTGAAGACAGGAAATGAAGAAAAAAAAAACAAGATTGAAAAAAAGATACAAAAAACTTAATACTGACGAGACATCTAGTCAAAGACATTCAATTTTTTTTCTAGTTTTTACTTTGTGAATATAGATCGCTATAAATTGGATAAGTACCTCACTGAGAAAAATGTTAATCAATATGAATTAGAAAATAAAAAAAAACAGAAAAAACGAAAAAAAAAATGATTTTGTCCATGCATTGAATATTGCATTTTGATCTAGGGCTCTCTTTAAAGATTTTGACCAATGAAGGATCTGTAATGCAATTGATCTTGAATTAGTCACTTTCTCATTGATGTGATCTGTTTTTTTTTATATAAATATATATATATATATATATATATATATATATATATATATATATATATATATATATATTTTTTTTTTTTTTTTTTTCACTTGTGGAACTTTTCATTCTTGAAAATTCTCCTCACTAAAGTCTTCTCACATTCTCTTTCACTTGATTGGTGGTATTATCAAAAAGGTGAAATAAAAAAAACTTGATTGAAAAATATCTAAAAACTAATTTCCCAGCAGTAATTTTAGTTTTAAACTATTCAATATGAATTAGAAGAAAACAAGATCTCTTAAAATTTTTATAATGGTATCAATGCAGAGAATTATTATTTTTTATTATATATATATATATATATATATATTTTTTTTTGTTAGAGATACTGATTGCAACCAAGAAGTTTTAAACTATTCAGACAAGATAAAGCGCCTTCATATTCTGCAAATTTAACTATTGCCTACCCTGGCGAAAAAGGTTTCAAAGATGCCAAATTAATAGAATGATTCCTAGCAACTTCAGATATTGATCCAATAGAAAATTTATGGTCCATAATTAAGAGAGATATATTATGAAAATGGAAAACAGAATTCAAGCAAAGAAGTTCTCTAAAAAGCAATAAAAGCTGCCACACAAAGTTAAAATTGAAAAAGAAATGTTAAAAAAATAAATGAATGACTAATGGAGATTACTAAATGCCGAGGAAATCATATTAACATGTAAAAATAATAGAATTGTTTATAATGCCAATATCTTTTGGATTTATTTATAAATAAAAATGAATATTGCTCTTTGTTTGCCTAATAAAACCAAACACCTCCAAAACAAGTTATTATCAATAATTTTAATAAGTACCTAAATTACAAGTTAAAAGCAAATGTTATATTACTTATATAAATATATCCTAAAAAATTAATCTGTATCAGCTGGTTATTACCAGTTTTATTGTGTAAAAAGATTGCTTTGCTTAATAAAATCTGACATATATGTCAGATTTTATTGGCCTCTGCTTATTTTGATTTCATTTTTTTCCTTCTCTTTGAAGATTCACCAAGAAAGCTTCATAGATCAATAATAGTGAATAGCAGATGATGGTTCTATGAATTCATTTATTATTTTGATGTTTGCAATTATCACTAACACAGTAAGAACTGTTTAAAAGACTTCTTTTGGAATTGTTTATTATACAACATACATTGTGGTTGCTGATAAGACATATCATCAGGCAGATATATAATATTTATCTAAAATTTGATATATTAGAATAGTTGCTCACTTGGATATTCATGTTGTTAATTCTTTCTTGATTTTCTATATGAAATCTGTTGAACAAGATTGTTAAAAAACAGGCATGAAACCAGATCAAGTTTGTGTAATTAATTATTTTTATAATGCACCAATTAAAGACAAATTTAGCAGAATAAATATATCAAAATTACACATTATAAAGATTTTCATTAGTAATACTTCATATATTCATTTTATATTTTATTTCAGATTTAATAGGGCACCTTTAGAATATTTGAGCTCCTCTAGTTGGAGTGCATTTGATGGGGACCCATTTAAATTTTGATGTAGCTTTTTTAGTTTTGCAGAATTTTGTCTTGTTTGCTCAATTTTACACTTCATTGGACACAGATGCATAAGTGTAAACTTGTTGCAAACCAATCAAGAAAAAAGTTAATTTAGTCCTACTATGCCTGTGTATTTGATTTCTCACTGTGATATAAATCATTATCTTTCATTACAATGTGATATAATCCAAGAATATGTTATTTTCTCTCTGATATTCATGATTTATAATTAATAACTGGGCTATATGAAGTTGACAATTTTAACAATTAAATTTTTTTCATCTGTGGGGATCTAAGATTGCAAGGTGGTAGAAAGTCTGACTTTTTCTTCTCCGTCATTTTTATTTTTTACAATGCTTTGCTAGTGAATTTGAATAGTAGAATTTCAGTGTAATGCAGGCATTTCATTCTAAATACATTTCTGTAGGGTGTACAGTTCAGATAAAAAAATATCATGAAGTTGCTAATGAAATAAATTGGATAAGTTCCAAAATCATAAAAAATTTTAGCTGAACTGTTTCATGTTTTACACTAAAAAAGCATCATCTAAAAATCTCTCCTTTTTTTCTCTCTTTCTTTCGCTTTTTTTTTTCTCTCTTTCTTTCGCTCTTTTTTTCCTCTCTCTCTCTCACTCTTTTTCACTTTCTTTTTTTTTAATAGGGCTGGGGTGAACATATGTAAGAAAATGGGCCCCTGAATTCTATTAGCCCAGCAGACTCTTAAGACCTAAATCTGGCCTTGTCTATAGGATTAATGGAAAAGCATTCAATCATATTTTAAAAATGAATGCTTCCTATTTTATGATGATGGCCCGCAACATCAGAGGCGGATGTCAGTGCTATAGGTTAAATCTTCCTACTAATAACCCATATTTTTTTTATGGTGTAGGGCTTTGTTACAGATAGCATTCTAGTAAAATGGTATAAATCAAAAAAAAAACTGCACCCAATGTAATTTGTTGATGCTGGCTGATCTTGCTACAGAGACTAAACAGTAGATCAGAGCACAGTTAGGTAGTGGGCAATGTGCTTCAGTGTGGTAACAGTCATGCATGTGCAAAACTCCAGGCTGTTCTGCACACCTGTTTGCCCACAACATGGAAAGCACCTTGAAAACAAAGGCAAATGTAAAAATCTTTGACCTAAAAGTTCAAAGTTAATAAGTTGCTATACATTTTTTGTTTTTATAAAATCTGGCATATTAATTGGCATATTAACAGCTATCTAGAATATCTTTTTATTTTAATTATTTTTAGGAGAAAGAACAAACATAAAACATGTTTTTGTCTACTTTCATTGTATCACAAAAATGAGATAAGTTTCAATTTAAAAATTAGCCAATAAAATGTAAAATTAATGCATGAGAAAAAATCTGTTGCTTTGGTATACAAACAAAAAAAATGAGATATGAACCAAGAGAGTGAAGAAAGTTGTTTTTTGTATCTGACTTGATCAGTCTAAATGTGCAAAAAGCTGAAAT
This sequence comes from Acanthosepion pharaonis, assembly GCA_903632075.3. Lineage (NCBI taxonomy): Eukaryota > Metazoa > Mollusca > Cephalopoda > Sepiida > Sepiidae > Acanthosepion > Acanthosepion pharaonis. The sequence continues at coordinate 99,853 of CAHIKZ030000571.1, read as the reverse complement.
GAGATCAATTAAGTTCAGAAAAAATAATATTGCTAATTAAAGTTGTTCTACTCTAGATTAAATCAGTTTTATCAAAATAGTTTGGGAGAAATTTTTACTTGTAAAGTAAAAAAGAAATTCCATTCCATTAGAAAAGCAAATTTTTATAAACCAAGTCTGTTGAATGTTTTATATGTTAATCTTTATTATAAACAAGATTCTTTTTTTTTCTTTTTTTTTTTTTTTTTCAGTGATGATATTCGTGCTGAGATTAATTTAGCACCTCCTAACCCTTCCCTCACTTACCAAAATAAAGAGTTTTTCCTTGATGGGAAAAAATTCAGAATACTCAGTGGGTCCATCCATTATTTCCGGATTATGCCTCAGTACTGGCAAAGTGTTCTACTAAAGTTAAAAGCTTGTGGACTCAACACTTTGGAAACGTAAGTAAAAAAAATTCATTTTCTTTTTATTACTATATTCTGAATTTCTGTAATAGTTTTGTAATTTTCTAAGCATTCTGTCATAGACATAGAATGTAAAAGATGTTGGCAATGTTTAACCTTTCTGTCTGCAAAAAAAACTGTCAAAAGGACAGTTTTTTCCCTTGACACTGCTATTATTTTGACTACTTTCACTTCTTGGTAATGTTTATTGTTTTAAAAATTGATGATTAGAATTTTCATAAAAGCTAAACATATGAAAGTGAATTTATATATTTTCTTGAGAATTTGCAACAAAAATATTAAATACTATTTATTAGATTGTAAATATAAAATTATTCTTGTAAATAAACAGTAGGTAGATAAAATAATAGTAGTGACAAGAGAAAAAAAAAAACTTTTTTTGCAGGCACAAAGATTAAACATCAAGATGTTTTTATGACCTAGATACCTAAATAGAAATTCCAAACAAATTTTTGAAAGAACAATTATAATACTGTCTATATTTCTGAGATGCAGTATTATGTACACTATTTATATTGCTTGAAGTATCATCCTCATCTTTGTTGGCATATTTATCATGACATTTCAGCCATTGTATGCTCTGGCCATCTTCAGATTGTTAGAATGTTGCACTGAACCCTTTAGACATCCATTAGACATGGCACATGGAACTAGAACAGAGTGAAATAAAAGGTTCAGTTCAACATTCCAACCATCTGAAGAAGGCCGGAGCATACAACAGCCAAAATGTTGTGATAAATATGGCAACAAAGATGAAGATGATAGTCCGAGCAATGTAAATAGTGAATTATAATACTATCTATATATTTAATGAAGGACTTACACTAACATCTTCAACTTTAGTGTTTGCACATTATAAATCCTACTTTTCTATATAAATTCTTTTTTCATTTCATCTCAACCACTAATCTGCAAGGGGTTACTGAATGTGAAGGAACATGAGAAAAGAAAAAATCTATTAAGGAAAGAGAACAATAAAAGAACAGGAATTAAAAGACAAAAGATAATGATTTACATTGCATTTAAATTTTTGAAGATCAAAGTTAACTGGAAATTAAGAAGCTGGAAGAGAGTTCCACAAGTATGAGAGAAGAAACTGATAGCATAGAATTTATAGTTACATTTAGCCATTACAACTGTAAAATGAGACGACCTTGCTGCCAATTTATTACTGCACTTAAATTCATAAAGTCTGGGTACCATAAGGGAAAGTGATATTTATTCTGTTTAATACAGAAATGTGGCACATGGCCGAAAAGGGGATTGAGGAAAGGACGGTCTTCTTCTGTCTTTACTATAACTTAGCTAGCCACAAACGCTGACCCAATCATACAAACAATATTCCTTATACCAAAACAACACATTCATTTGTACCTTTCTTACTACAACCACCACCATAGAGGAAAGTTCATCAGAACAATTATCATGAAAGTATTTATAGAAAAGATACAGGGAAGATACATTGTGGCAATGAGAAAGTGACTGAAGATGAGATGCCAGGTCAGAACCAGTAATATTGCAGATTCTTCTTTGGATTTTATCAAGAATCTTTAAATATATAACAGAAGCACCAGACCAGATGTATAAATGGATAGCAGAACAAGGATTAGGAGAGATAACAAAATTTAAGAGCTACAAAAAACAGGAAATTGTGGAAAGCCATGATTGCCAACATCCTGAAGAGGCAGGTCACATAGGGCTGGCAATTTCAGCCTGTACAAATCTATGTCCAAGCAGTTTTTAATTTAGTTGTCCTTCTCCTAACTATTTGACCGATAGATAGGATTTAGATAATTTGTTTACCAATATTTTAAAAAATTACTATATATACTTGCATATCATGTGACCTTTGAAGACCTAATTTTGAAGCTAATTTGACTACAGTAAATAGATATATAGTTTGGCCAATGACATAGCCAAGGCCAGCAGTACATATGCTAATTTTATATCTCATGTACGATTTGACCCCCTTAAAATTAGCTTCAAAATTAGGTCTTCAAAAGTTGCATGATATGCAAATATATATGATACATATTAAGTCCTTACTATTATTGAATTTTTTTCATGTGAGTCTTTAAATAGATAAATAAATCACCAGTGCAAGGGAGATAGCTACATGCAACATTACAAACATGTAGATTAAATAAGTCTACTGCTCTTCCAGCAGTCACTTGTACAAATCACAATATCGCTGGGTCAATTCACCATCCTCGCTTTCTTCACACGTCACTATGTATAGCCAACATTTCTCTTTTTCTTCCACGGCTCCAGCACTCTTTTATCAGGCCAACGCCATGGTTCCCTAGCCAATCAGCATTCTTCGCTGTTATTCTTGGTTACACAGGCAAATTGCCTCCTCCAGTTCAACCAATCAGCACACGACTTGCTATTGGTGGAAGCATTCCAAACTGTACAAAAAACCCTCATCCTTGCACATACTGCTAGAATGGCTGGATGGGAGAGTAATGCCATTTTCACAAAGCAAACTTGCTGATGTCACATGCCGCACGTTAAGGTAAGACCCTTATTTTCCTATACACCAGATGCAAGCCACTCTGGCTCGCTTGCTTCTACGGGGCCATTCACCACACTCCCCCCTGATCTCATGATCACAAAACATACAGTCACGAGCAGGTCGTTTTTGCCGGGTACTTCATTGAGGGAGTGGAGCAACACAAGCTTCATCTTCAGATGAACTGTCATCAGGGGAGCTAGCAGGATGTACCACATTAGTATTTTGGATGCTAACAGTTGGAGAGTCGTCTTCCCCATTTGTGTCATCTATAACAGATTCAGTATCAAGCGAGTGATCAGTGTCTCCTAACGGGGTTGATCTCAAATTTACTAACTGCTCACTCTCTTCAGAATCGCTGTCCTGTGTATCTGTCGGGACCGTTCCCATAAAGGGACGCAAGTCCTTCACATGACGTGGAACTCCATCAATGTGCACTGACTGTGGGCTATTAACCTGAGTCACGTGACCCATTCTAAATTTATTTGTGCACCTCCCATGTGGAGTTTTCACCCAAACGACGTCTCCCACTTCATATGCTCCTTGAATATTCTGCGATTCAATGGGGGACATAGCCTTGATGCCCCCGGGTATGGTACCTATAAAGTGCATCAGCTGGTGCAGTGCTAGGCGAATGATTATCTTTAGGTGTAACGTTATACCAGTAAACTGCCTCCGGTATAGAGCACCGCTTTCTAGCTGCAATGGTTTTGATGCTTCGGTGACTTCTTTCTACTATACCATTCCCGGCAGGTGCAACCACAACCATACACCTCAATTACTCAAAAAATTCTTGAAATGTTTGCACATGAATGCTGTGTCATTGTCTGTCAATATCTCGAGTGGTGGACCCCGTTCATAAAAAATTGCCTCTAACTGCCGAACTACATTAGTAGAATCTTGTTGATATAGTGGACGCCATATTGCGAACCGAGAAGGCCCACAATCAATAATTGTCAGAAAGTGCTTACCACCATGGTGAGTGATGTCTATCGCTAACCTATTCCAGTTGTCCCTCACGTTCAGCTTTCCTTTTTACCAATGCACTGGAGCCGGGTCAATGGTTTGGCATGCCTCACATTCCTTGACAATGGCTTTTACCACTTCTGACGATACTGAAGGGTCTCTCAACCTAACAAAGTACAGGATCCTTTTTATGCCCGGGTGTCCGGTTTTTCGGTGGACATTAGCCACTTGGCATGCATCCACCTTGGTCGTTGCAGTGACACATACTGACTGCACTGGCTCTGTTTCCTCCTTGTGTAGGTTTAACCACTTTTTTGGCACCCTGGTCAGCCGGTCTGCCAGATTCATGTTGGATTTGACCAGTATTATGTCCACCATCAAGCCGGACACCACAAAACAAAAAGACCACAAGACATAGATTAAGAATGGGAGCAAAAGTTTCAAAATATGCATAAGCTTTTACTAGTATAACTAAGAACATACATATGACAGAAGGGTTATGGGCATATCATGTTGAAACACCAGTTCCTTTATGATCACTGAAGTTAAGCAACATCGAGCTTGGTCAACTGGAAGGGGAAGAGGTGGATTCATACCTTTCTCTGGGGTATTTGCAATATAAGTGAATATATAACAAATCAAACTGAAATTGGAACTGATCTGGCATCTTGTCTACAGTCACTCTCTTACAGACGTGCCGTTTCCTCTCTGTCTTTTCTACAAATACTTTCATGGTAATTGCTCCGATGAGCTGCTTTCACTGGTTCCCAGACTCCATGAATTCAAGCGCCCTACGAGGCTGGCATCCCGCTCCCACCCTTACACTGTAGAAACTTTTAAATGTAGCCGTCCCTTCTACTCCAATAGCTTCATACCTCGCACCTCTCACCTGTGGAACACCCTTCCCAATTACTGTTTCCCTGAGAGCTATAATCTCCAACTATTCAAATGTAATGTCAATTGATACCTCCAGTTACCTTGATCTACCCACTATCCTTCTCCTCATCCTTTCTTCTATCACTCCTATCTGCTCTCACTCCAAATCTTCTGCAACCCCCTGCATCCTTGTGGCTTGACGCTCTTGCTCAGGGCGTAATGCTTAAAAAAAATTAAAAAAATGCAAGTTTGGATGAATATATCAAGATGAGGGAAAATTGTTTAGCTTGAAAAAAGGGTCCTAAAATGTCAGATAAGGAATATATCATTTACACTAATTACATACAGACTATTGTTGTCATTTTATCATACTGTTTCAGCCATTGTATTTTCCAGCCTTCATCAGCTGTATATCAAACCAGGCAACCCTATGAAACATTGTGATAACAAAGATAAAGACTGCATTTAAATAGTGTAAATAAGCCTAACTCCTCAACCCAGAAATTCAGATAAAAATTAAGGAATAAATTGTTATCTGCCTCTTATGCTCCTCCTTAAGTAGATTAAATACTAAGTTGCCTGATATAAAATTGATATGTGTATTTTATTTATTCTTTGTGTGTTCATCAAACATTGTCAAGTTTTTAAGAAACAATTATCATTAATTGTGCATTGACCTAGATTTTTCCTGATTAACTTTGAATAGTTTAGTGGGAAAACAATGTAATCAACTAGATAAGTAATAAAATGATGTGTTTGTCTGTAAAAAAATATTTGTCAGTTCTGTTTAAATAGCAAGCTGTAACCATGTAGACAGCAGCAGAACATGATCCTGAAATTCTCTTGTATATTGATTGAACAAGGAATCAAGACATATAACATTAAATCAATAGAAACTTGAGCTGACAAGATTTAGCAATGAACTGTTAATGTTGGTATTTATAAAACTTAATTTAGCACAAGGACATGAATGTTGGGCACCCAGTGAGGATCATTCTTACCATGTTACTGTCTGTCTGTACAGCCATCATGCAAATCACTACCTCACAAATATGGCTGTTCCAAGGATTTGTTAATATATATTGATTTGAAAACAAATGATATGCAATAGTGTAGTGTTTGGAGTTGTGTCGGGTTGGTAGACTTTGATTTTAGTTTTTTTTAAATAGTGCTAATTTTTAGGACATTTTTCTTTACAATGTGATTGTTTAATTACTAATTTGAAGAAGTTAAAATGAAGTTCTTAATTTCTCAAATACAATTTCCATTAAATTAACAACAGATTGGGAACTCAAACAGTTTTATTTACATTATTTACAAAAATTCAAACAGAAAGACAAACATGTTTGGCTCATAATTTATGCAAACAGAAAAGAATAGGCACTGTATTTTTTCTTTGCCTAAAGTTTTCATTCTTAAATATTTATTTCTCTCATTAAAATATTCATCCTTTCTTTTTCTCTCTTGTTAAACTGTTCACACTATTTACTCCAGGTTAAAATGTTCACCCCCGCACCCATTCTGTTTCTCTCTGGTTAAAATGTTCACTCCATCCTTTTTCTCTTTGTTTAAAATGTTCATCCACACTCTCTAGTTAAAATTTTCATCCACACATCTTGTTTCTCTCTCGTTAAAGTGTTCACCTTTTACAATAAAATGTTATTCTCTTTTGCTCTTACAGGAAAAAATGATTTTTCACACATATACAAACACACACACACACACACACACACACACACACACACACACACACACACACACACACTCTCTCTCTCTCTCTCTCAAGAAGCAGTTATTCTCTCCCTTTCTCATAGAGAAAATTCTCTGTTGCAGTAGAAAATTAGCCTCTCTTTCCCTCTCTCTCATTATTCAAAGTTAGTCTCTCCATCTCTCTCTTACAGTATAAAGTTAGTCTCTCTCTCTCTCTCACTGAAACAGTGATAATTTTCTCTCTCCCTCTGAAATGTTCATTGCTCACTCACATTCAAATATATGGAAATGAGTTTATTTTGATAACTATTGTTTATTCAGCAACTTCACTAACAGATATAGTCACTAAACTTAATCCAGGATAATGCCAAAAATTGTAAGGTTCCCAATGAGGATCAAAAACTCTACAGAAGTAATTATCAGCAATTCTCCACTGGAATCTATGTACTAAGCTTAGTTGCAGGCAGAGGGCATCTAGTGAGGAACAAATTCACTTGAGTGAGACCAGCTTGTTAACCATTACTTTATTTGAAGGTACTCAATAAATTTGGTTAGAGCAGCAGTATTATTTGAATTATATTTTTTTATTACATGAAGTATTATCAATCATTATTTTGACTTTCATCTTAATTTTTTAGCTACTTTTATTACAACTTATGTCATTAATTCTCTGGTAGTGTGTAGACAGCATGGAAAAAGAATAAAAGATTGATTTTAACATCACTTGAACTGAAGTGATAAATGATAGAAAAAAAAATTTTTTTCTGAATAAGTTCTTCAACATAAACTTCTTAAAAAAATGTTTAAGAGTGTCAATAAAACTTATTTAAGGATGAAATGTTTGTCAGAATTACCTTGTTACCTCACTTGGAAACCTCAAATTAATCATTGGTTGCATTCATTCATCTAATTTATACAATTACAGACTTTATTAATTAGTTTCAACCTGGTTAAGTGTGATTAAATCATTTTCCTCCCACCTTTTTTCAGATGCATAATGATGGTGTTAAACAATCTGTAGATAGTAGTGTCAACATTGATTTGTTTTTTTAGAGGTCAACAATGTAAGTTTAATATAGTTGGATATACTGTGGCTTAGTGACTATTGCAGAAGAATCTTGCTTTTTTTTTTCCAGCAGTTTCCCCCTCTAAAATGGCTTATTCCTGTGATTCTATGGTCGATATCAATGTGATGAATTTTAAAAAGTTGCTCTGTGCAACTTTTAACCAAATATATACCATTGAATGATGTCAGGACAGTATCAGGCAATGCTTTTGTAATGAAAGCTTGCATTTTTTTTTTCTTTTTTAAATCATTTTACATGAAACGAGGTGGGAATGTTACTAGCATGCAGGAGGTTGCAGCAAGTGAAATTGGGAGAAAAAACCAAGAATAGGGAGGAGTAAGAAAAGGATAAAAGATGAACGGGATTCAAGAAGATAGAAGACAGTAATTGACATTGAATTTAAATTTTTAAAAATTGTATTTATCAGAGAAGCAAGTAAATGGAAAGAGTTCTACAGGTGAGAAGAGCAAGAAAAGAAACTGTTGGAGCAGAAGTGGCAGTTGCATTTAACTATTTCAACCATAAACAGGTGGGACTTAGATGCCAATCTAGTGGCACACTTAAATTAATGCAGTTGTGGCATCAGGAAAAAAGTATATCAGAGCAGTTGCCATGAAAATATTTGTAGAAAAGACAGAGGGAAGCCACATCACAACAGTGAGAAAGTGTCTGAAGTCGAGATGCCATGTCAGGATTGATTACATCACAGAGCTTTCTTTGGATTTTGTCAAGAACCTTGAGATGAATAGCAGGAACACCAAACCAGATTGGCTACAGTATTCATTTTGACTGAAAGACAAAGATCAAGACAAATACATTTGGTGAGGCTACAAAATAATTTGTCTGAAAAAATTAAATCTACATGACTATTTTTTAAATGATAAATTAAATTGGGCTGTACTGTATAAATATTATATTAATAAAATTAAAATATGAACACATTAATGTTGAAAATTACCATCTAAAATATATTTGTCTTTAACTAATTTAATTCAATATAAGCCAAAGATTTTAACGGGAGTGAACAAAATGTTGCTGCTACAAGAACAAAAATGTTATAAATAAATATTGAAAATTTAGAGGAATTCCAAAGTGGCTATAGGTTTGGTTCCTGTTCCACCATTAGCTGAATTTTAGCTGCTTTGATTCAAGAACTGCTGCAATTAGGAATGCAAATTCAAATCACATTGAAGGATATTTGACTAGAGCATTGTGACAAAAAGCAATACTTAGATCAATGGTTCCCAAATGGTGTTGCATACTTCATATGTGTGGCGGAAGAGGGTAGCAGGTGAGGCGGAAGAGGGTAGCAGGTGAGGCGGAAGAGGATAGCTGGTGAAGCAGATTGAAAGACAATCAAAGATTTAGAAACAGTTTCAATTCATATGCCAAAAATAAATAATTTCAAAATTTAAAATATTATTATAGATTACTTGTAATTGCATACATGAGTCGCATTATAAATAGTTATAAATAATTATTGACTGATTTTATCATTGTGATATTTCTGCATTATAACAAGTATTAAGAATATAGTAACTAGGATCCACAAATTAGGGGAGAGAGTTATCAATGATAATGTTTTAACTTGGAATCCGCAATTGTCTCCTTTTAACCATCTATGTTTTTTTTTTACTTTTTAAATGTACTTTTTATCACATAAAATTTGGTAAGGCATGAGCAAATTTTCTTTCTGAAAATGCAGCCGATAGAAAAAAAAAGTTTGGGAACCACTAAGTTAGATGATGAAAACTAATCAAATATTAATAGAATCTTTAAGAATAGTCATTTTTTAACGTTTATGACGTAAATTTCTACTATGAAAAGTTGCTAAATTATGCACCAACTTTTCACCCTAAGTATACCATGCAAGAAGCAATACATTTTTATGCAAAAACCAGCTTAACATTTACATTCTTTTAAACAAAAATAAAGGAAAATGATTTTAAATTATTGGTACAGTCTAACATGCTTTACTATATTTTAAAATATCTAACAGAATTCATGGCACTACAGAATATTTAGATTTTGATGGTTTTGGTCAGTCTTAAACAGTTTAAATGAATTCTGTTTTATATTACTTGAAAGCAAAGTTGATTTTTATACATTTTGTTTGTTGTTTTAAATAGCTATATCTTGTTTCGTCATGTCCACTGCGTAAAAGACGTTCTAAAAATGTTCTAAAAATAAGGACATAGTGAAAAACAGCACAATTTATGACAAGTTTGTATAATGGTATTATAATCAAATAAGCAGCTACAACATTGTTAGTTAAAGAATATATTCAATTAGAAATGTCTGTTGCCTAATATTTGTTTTCAGTTTAAAAGTTGCATTCAATCAAATAATTCATCCAGTTAACATTGAAAATGGCTTTTGTTTTGCAAAAATCTATAAAGCATATAAAACTTTATTTAAAAATGTCCAAGTTGCAACTTTTTTTTTGCTTTAGGCTACATAAGCAAAAAAGTGAAGAGCTGTTATTAAATAGATTGCATATCTTTACTATTGGTATTTTGTTGGCTACAAATTATAAAATGGATTTACACATAAATGCTACATTAACAGCCTCTTCTGGCCCAATAAGCAAATCTTCATGTCAATCATATTGGAGATACACAATAACTAAATTACAGTAACAAAGATATTGATAAGCAAGTCAGTTATATGCCATGTGTGATACATGCTTAGGTGATCATGTCTATTTCAATACATGACTGATGAAGTAGATTTTTTCCTGCAGTAGGTTTCCATTTCTTTCTGGGGTAGACCAGTTGCCATCCAAGTCAACCCGGTCTGTCCTGCTATTTACCCATATCTGGGAAGAGAAAAAGAGGATTCATGCCCTTCCCAAGGATATTAGCACATAAGTGAAAGTAATGGATTCAAGTGGAATTTGAACTCGGCCCTCGGTTTCCTCAATCTGAGCCACTATCTGATAATCATTACTCATAAGCAATAATGAAAAGATTATAAGGGTTAAATTTCATTATATTTTGGAAACAATACTGAAAGCTAAAACAAGGGTGGATCAATAAGTATGTAGCCTGAAATGTTAGCTGAATTTTCATCTGTAATTCTTAAGTTTAATAAGATATTCACCATTGAATTATCTAGAAAAATAACTTCATACATAACTGCTTTTTTCATCATTATGCTATGACCTGATTTGTGTACAATGTAAAATGCTTCTGTTTCAAAATGATAGTTGATGTTATATAGGCAACATTTTAAAATTGGAACTAAAGAGAAATAATTATTTACCATTTAAATATTGTATCTTCTCTTTCTTTATCAATTACTTTTAGTATAGTTAAAGCTTGCTGTATACTGTCAATTAACTGAAAGGAAAGCCTTTCAATATATCCATCATAATTGTATATGTATAGACAGCACAAAGTACAGAAGAAGGAATTGAAAAGTTCTACTCTATGCTAGACAATGCCAAGGCTCAATGCAAATAACAAGAAATTATAATTGTCATGGGAGACCTGAATGCCAAAGTAGGCAATGAGAGAGAAATAGTTAACAAATTCAGATGAGGAATGAATGAATGTGGAGAAATATGTGTCCAATTTTGTACAGTGAATGACCAAGTACTAGCCAAGACCTGGTTTCAAGAACACCCAAGACCTACATGGATATGGAGCAACCCAAAAACGAAAAAACCAAATCAACTACATAACTATCAATGAGATTTAGGAATGCAGTTTTACACTGCCAAACATATTCAAGTGCTAGCAGTGGAAGCAATCACCTTCCAGTGATATGTAAACTTAAAGTGAAACTACGGAAATTGAAGGGGCCTAAGGCAGTAGCCAGATTGCAATATGACAGACTCTTGAACAACACAAATCTGAAAAAGAAATATACGGACAGTGTGAAAACAAAAAGGACAGCATGAATATGAAAACTCAAAGTTGGACACATTAAAAGAAGTTTTCATAATATCAGCAATCAAGATCATCCCAAAGGAAAATACATGAAGGAAAAAAGATGAACGGATGACAGATGAAATTTGTGAATTGAGAGACAAGAGACAAAAAACAATGCCAAGACCTGGTAGAGAATATAGGACACTACATAAAGAAATAAAGAACAAATGCAGGCAGCCTATTCTGCACATTTTTTGTTGAGTTATTCATCTTTGAATGGTTCAACAAACAAAAAAATTGTACAGAAATAGAATGAATAAATAAAGCAGACATGCATAAAAAACAAAAGAATAGGACAAAAGACATGCTCAACAGGAGGCATAAAATCCAAGCAATAAACAAAACTCACCAGACTGGAAATATTAAAATCTAAAGTGGAATCTGCACTGGCCAAATTTTAATAGTGATGCTGGCAGCCTGTGATGATTTTGGCATTGACAAGATCACAGAAATAATAAATGAAATCTACAGCAGTGGTGACATACTGGAGGACCTAAGTTAATTTATTTTATAGCACTGCCTGAGGAACCAAGTGCAAACGAATGTGAACTCCATCAGCCAATCAGCTTAATGAGATATCTAGCAAAACTTATTCAAATTCATGGCAGAATCAGACTGGAAATAGGACAAGAACAGTGTAGGTTCATCAAAGACACTGGAACAAGGAACATGATATTTATGGTCAGATTGTTATCAGAAAGGGCAATACAAATGCAGAATGACGTACCTGTACATTATAGATTATGCAAAAGCATTCCACAAAAATCTGTTTGAACTGCTCAGCAGCCTTGACATATTTGGGAAGGATATTGGAATAATCAAGAACCTTTACTGACAGGAAACTATGAATATGGATAAAAAAATAAGTTCAGCAGATATACAAAAATAGAAAGGGATATAATACAAGCATGTGTTTTCTCATTGGACTTATTCAACCCATACAGTGAGGTGATTTTGAGAGAATTAAGAATCCTACCAGCCACAATCTTATCAACATAAGATATGCAGATGACACAGTGTTGACAGCAGAATTAGAAAGAAAACTACAAAAACTCCTCCATAAGGTAGTGAAGGAAAGTGAGAAGAAAGGATTAAACATTAACTGAAGAAAAACAGAATTCATGGTTGTTAGCATAAGGATGAGCCTAAAATGCAAATTACAAATCAGAGATATCAAAATCAAACAAGTACAAAAATTCAAATATCTGGGAAGTGTTCTGACTGAGGACAGAAAGTATGACACTGAAATTGTCTTTGGTTAGCGGAAGAAGCCTTTCATAAACTAAGCAAACTATTAAGAGACAGAAAAACTTATGACTTTGAATAAGTTCTTGCTGTTTTCCAACAGATGACATTCCCAGAACTGCATGCATATAGTTTCAAATGGTAACGCATCTATAAGGAAGTACTATAAGCAAGCTTGAGGTTTAGTGTATGTCATTTCACCAAAGAGTAAACAATTTTGTTTTCGTAGCATTAAACATGTTGGAATTAATGCAAAAGAAAGTGTATTTGTGGGGAATTTTACTGCACTACTTTATTCAAAAGAAATCTGCAGCTGAAACACACAGAATTCTTCTTGAGACTTATGGTGACCGTGCTCTGTCAGAAGCAACATGCAGAGACTGGTTTAGATGTTTCAAAAATGATTTTGATGTTGAAGTTAAAAAATGCACTGGTGCACTCAAAAAGTTTGAAGATGAAGAATTGGAGGCATTACTTCATGTCAGGCACAAGCTGAATTTGCAGAATCATTAGGAGCTGATCACACAACATTTTTGAAACATTTAAAAGGAATTGGGAATGATTCAAAAGCAAGGACATTGGATGCCGTGTGAGTTGAAGCCGAGAGACATTGAACAACATCTTGTCATATGGAAACAGCTACTTCAATGGCAGAAAAGGAAAGTTTGTTTTTTTTTTTTTTTGCATTGTATCATGACCAGCAATGAAAAGTAGATACATTATGTTAACCCTAAGCGTAGAAGATCGTGGGGTAAGCACGGCCATGCATCAACATTGGCAGCAAAGCCGAATATCAATGGTTCAAAGCTTCTGCTCTGCATTTAGTGGGATAAGCTGAGTGTAGTTTATTATGAGTTGCTCAAACTGACTAAAACCATCATGGGAGATTGCTATCCACTACAACTGATGCATTTGAGCCAAGCATTAAAGAAAAAAATGGCTGCTATATGAGCAGAGACACAACAAAGTGATTTTGCAATATGACAACACCAGGCCACATGTTGCAAGACAGTTGAAAACCTACTTGGAAATACTTAAATGAGAAGTTCTACCCTGTCCACTGTATTCACCAGACATTGCTCCATCCAATTATCATTTGTTCTGATTGATGGCACATGGCCTGGCTGAGCAGTACTTTCATTCTTATGAAGATGCCAAAAAATGGTTCAATTTGTGGTTAATATCAAAGGATGTGTTGTTTTTCCAAGATGGAATTCATATGCTTCCAGAAAGATAAGGAAAAGTTGTGGCTAGCGATGAACAAACTTTCATTGACATGTTTCTTACTAATTTTTGTAAATAAAATATTACTTTACATGAAAAATCAGTGAGAACTTATTCAAGGTCCCAAAATTTAGAAATAAAAAAAGAGTACTGAATTGTTACGTGATATCTGTCCTCCTATATGGCAGTAAATGCTGAATAATCCCCTCAAAGATAAAGAAAAGACTTGAAAGAACAGAAATAGGGTTCTACAGAAGGATGCTGAGGACACCATGCACTGAATAAGTGAGCAAAAACAAAAAAAAATGAAAACAAAAAGGAAATTTATACTTAACATCAGGAAGAGACAGTTGAAATTTCTAGGGCACATAATGAAGAAAGAGGGCTTGGAAAATTTGATACTCACAGGACAGATGGAAGGCAAAAGTGGGACAGAGGAAAACAATGCATAACATACTTAGTGAACTTAAGTAAATGGATTGCAGAACAGAGTTCAGAAGAAATAACAAAAAGACAAGAGCTACAAAGGACAAGAAATTGTGGAGAGCCTTGATCGCCTATAATCCTGAGGGGCACATAAAGAAGAAAACTTGCTAAAATATTTGATAACTGGTTACCTTGCTTTTACACCATTGGTCATATATGCTCCTTTGAATCAAAATATTAAAACTATCATTTTGTTATAGTTTTATTTTGCTTGCTTTTTGTATTAAATCTCTGTTTTTTAACTGAGTCCCTTGATTATAATATTGAATATTTGCTCATAAATTATCATGCTCTGTTTATTTTTAATTTAAAACAGGCTAAAGTGTTGTTTGTTTTCCAGTAACCTACTTTTGGGAAATGTTTAAATAAACTGGAAAAATATTATCTAAATATCTGTGAATATATTCTTGCTCATCTTCTCTATACTTATTCTATCTTGGATGCAAGATTTCCTTAATTCTTCATTCTAAGAGAGAATTTTATTAAAAGTTTTAATCTGTTTAATCTTAGAGAAATCCTTGTTTGAAAATGTTTGAAAGAATTGTGAATCTGTGGGAAAAAAGTTGGTGAATGAATTGGGAATAATAATGTCAATTTTCTTCAGCTTAATTTTTTTTTCAAAAAGCATGATGGATGTTATCATGCAGCCAACTGACATTTTTTTCTATTCATCAAGTAAGATACTGTTTGTTTGAATTCTTTCAAGCTAATCTGAATATCTATGGAAAGAGCTTTGAACACTGAGAAGGAAGATGGTGGATCAAATCACTCTTGTATCATCAACCATTTAAAACTCTCCAGAGACAGTGCAGTTTCAATTGATGTTTCAGTTTTTAATCCACATCTAGCCATTTTACAGACATACAATTATTGTATTTTATTATTCTATTATTAATTCTACTTCCACAGCAAGATTCCATTCTTAATTTATTTAGAACACTTTTGGTTTTCTTTCTTTACATTACTTTTTCACATCCCTGAAGATGATTCATGTTAGCCAAAATGTTCAAACACAGATTTTGGATATTTTTGTATATGTGGCAGCCTGGTTTGTGGAGGGTGATTTCCAATTTGGTAAAGATGATGGATAAAATTCAATAATCATAAAATATCTATCCTTTTTAATAAAACTTGTTTAGAAGAACAATTACAGCATGATGATATTAAAGTTATCATATTGGGGAGATTTTAATTTGTATTTGCTTAAATTTCTATAAATTTACACAATTTTGAAATGACAATGTTTTGTAGAATATAACAATATCTTTATATGTAGGAAGATCTAAATTTTTGCCCTTGATAACAGTATTTGAGTACTTGAAAAAAAAATGTTTATTTTAAGAAAAGGAAAAGCAATTTTCGTAAAGTAGGGGGGAAAAATAAAATGTGACTGAACTGGAAATGAAAGTTGCTTGTAACTGATAACTAATGGAGAATAACTAAAACTCCAGTGAATTTTGTAGGGATACACAGTAATGAATGTCTTGAAAGGCAAGAAATTAATCTCTTTTCATGTGTATCATTTGTATTTATATTATTTGTGTAGACATAGATCTAAACACTTAACTCAGCATGTAAAAATAATTTTAATTTCCAAGTGTGTTAATTGAATGGTATTAAAATTTAAATAATTTTTATAGATGTTAGAAAACAGTAATTTGATATATGTTTTAAATGGTGTGTAATTTTATATTTAATGTAAATTATAAGCTAACTAGCTTAGTTTCTTAGTTGAAATATGTTTCATTTATAATGTTTCATAAAATAAGTTTTACTTGGTTTGAGACGGGTCAATTTATAAAATGTTTTAATGATGTATCTGTTATAATTTAAGATTATAAAATTTATTTGTTTTATCATATTCTAATTTATATAGATTTATCATATTCTAATTTATATAGATTTTTCATAATTATTTATGATGTACATGTCATAATCCATACAATATAAAACCAATTCTTTATAATGATTGAAACACATCATTTTCATACCATTGGACTTCATTAGTACTTGTCTCTACTAGTTTCATTTATTAAAATACTCTCCAGTTGTCAAGCTTTATTTCTAACCCACCATTTGAAATGATCTGAAACAGTTCCAGTTAATAAATTAAAATTTATTACATGTTCTCTGGCTACAAATTTTGTATTATTTTCCTACAAAGTTTTCAATTTGTAGAAGAGAATAAGATCAACCTGAAAAAAGGATATAGTTAAGGGTATGACTAGTGTAGTAAGAGTTATGTTTCCCTGAATAATTGGCTGTTTGGACAATGCAGTCTTTCAGCAGTCTTTCACTGCTAAATTTGCATGGCAGCTGTGGTGCTAATTTGCATGAAAATTGTGCTGATCTGTGGTTGTGACAAAAGACATGACTTATCTCAGAATTCGAAATGAGCGCGAATGTGTCTTGCCTGCAAAGTGATGACAAAAAAGAAATATGGCTGCAATTGAAGACACAATTTATACATGCCTATCTCATCCAAGACAAGACGATATTTGCACATATGTAAATTTTGGCCATCTTGGAATAGCATAAAAAGCAGGGTGCCAGCAGCACCTAGGGTCAGGGAGTCATTCAACGGACTGCGTGTAATAGTTGGACTTACAGACTGACAAAGAGGAAGTCGAAGTAGGCACGGCTGAGTTGGTGTCTGTTTCACAACTGCCCAGTGTAATGGCTGAGAAAGGGAGTCATGCAATTCATTTCTTTGAGGCAATTAAAGAGGAAAAAAAAAATAGCTGGCCTACCAGCAAGTGATGCACTGCATTGCACTTTTTGATACCCCCTCATCATTATTTTTATTTTTCTCCTACAAGTTACAGATAAGACAAGCATTTTTTTTTTAAGTGGCTTGCTTGGTGCTGACAGTTGGAAGAACCCTACTCAGATTTACAGCTATTTGGTTTTCTATACCTCGGATTTGTGGCTATTCCTTTTAAGAATTGTATAGATAATTCTTAATCATTCATGATTTTACCAAATCCTTCTGGTTTCCTACAATGAACTCTTCTCTTTGAAGATTTTTGAAACCAAAATCTTACAGTTCATTCACTAACAGCATTTTACCATGAAGGCAGAATCTATATTCCTCATTCAGATCCATTATATCATTGTACAAGTATAAAATATGAAACACCTTACCTGGAAGGCTTTCTATATTTACCTAAAAATGAAAAATAAATTTTTACTCAATTAATGATATTATTTAAAAATATCAATTAAAACATGTAAAAATAGAAAAATATCTAACTTACAATGAAATAAAAGAATTTCATGTTGAACAATTTAATATTTATCCAAGAAGGTGTGGTTTAAATAGAAAAGAAACAGAATACTGTTATCAAATTACTGATATCAAAGGATGAATATTTGAGGTTCAGTTACTTTATTGGTAAGATTGTGACTGAACTTGTCTTTCTAATTTTAATTTTTAGGGCCATTTAGAAGACCTCAAAGAAATTTAAATGCTTTGCATGCAAAGGTGAATTAAATGAGTTTTTTTTTTTTTTTGTAGCATTAATAGAAATTGTAGGCCTAGATAAGCCTAATGAGCCACATAACAAAACTCATCATCCGTATTCTAATGAACAGTGTGCAGCAGAATCAGCCCAGAGATAGGACAAGAACAGTGTGATTTCATTAAAGACACTGGAACAAGGAACACGATATTCATGCTCAGAATGTTATCAGAAAGAGCGACACAGATGCAGAAAGATGTGTACCTATGTTTCATAGACTGTGTAAAAGCCTTTGCCAAAGTACACCACAAAGATCTGATGGAACTGTTCAGCAACCTCGACATATTCAGGAGGTATATCAAAATAAGAATTTATAATGGCAGCAAACAGCATGCATGCGCATCGGGAACAAGTTCAGTAAATATATAAAAAAAGAAAAGGGCATAAGGCAAGAATGTGTTTTCTCACCCGACCTGTTCAAGCTATACAGCGAGGCAATCCTGAGAGAATTGGAAACCCTACCAAGATTTAGCATTGGCGGCCACAATCTTAACAACTTAAGATACGCAGATGACACAGTACTGATAGCAGATACATAAATGAAATTACAAAATCTCCTACAGAAGGTAGCGACGGAGAAGAAGGGATTAAACATAAACTACAAGAAGACAAAGTGCATGGTCGTCAGTAAGAGGATGAGCCTGAAATGCAATCTGAAGGTCGGGAACACTAGAATCAAGCAGATGTGGAAGTTTAAATACCTGGGAAGCATCTTAACAGAGGACGGTAAGTGTGACACTGAGATGTGTAGGCATATTGGGATGACCAAAGACACATTCCAAAAGCTGGGTAGAGTATTGCAAGACAGGATGATATCTTTGGTAACAAAGAATACTGAACTGTTACATGACATCTGTCCTTCTTTATAGCAATGAATGTTGGACAATTTCCGCATTGATGAAGAAGAGACTCAAGGTGACAGAGATGTGGTTTTACAGAAGGATGCTAAGGATATCATGGACCGAGCATGTGAGCAACAATGAGATCTTAGGTTGCAAACAAAGAGAAGGCTTATACTTAATATCAGGAAGAGGCATCTAAAGTTTCTGGAACACATAATGAGGAAGAAGAGCCTGGAGAATCTGATACGGGCCGAATAGAGGGAAAGAGAGACAAGCAAAAACAGTGCATGACATACTTGGCAGGCTTGGGCAGGTGGCTGACAGAATGTGGTCTGGGGGAGGAAGGAGAGGGAAGGAACTTGTTGATAGCTGCAAGGGATAGAGGGAAGTGGAGAGCCATGATCACCTAGGCTCTGAAAGGACATTGCATATAAAAAGAAAGGGGATAGATTTCTGAAAAATGAGATTGGAAATTTGGTAAATAAAATGAGAGAACAACAGAAAAGTAAATATATAATATGACAAAATGAAGTTAAATGAAAATATTTAAGCTTGATTATCACTTATATTAAAATAAAAGATTAAATGTTAGAAATGGTAATTTATTCATTTTTTTCCTGATATTTTCTCATTGAACAATATTGGAGAAAAACAGAATTTTGATTAAGTTAAAAGTTTAAATTTTTTCAAACATTTCAACATATTGCATTATTATCTCTTGTACCTCTCAAATAATTTATATAATTTCTTCTAAAATTAACCAGATCAAATCACTACAAGAATGAAAATCACTGAAAGCCATGTTGTTATTAGGAGGGGTGCTCCAAAAGTAAAGCCTCCTATTTAATTCCACAGTTGTTATTAGGAGGCATACTCCAATGGTAATGCCACAAATCAGGTCTGTTAGATTCTGGCATTGACCACATCCAACATCCTGATGCCAATGTCCTCATTGTAACCATGGTAGCTGAACTGCAATGATGTCATGCAAAAAATCTTTCATACTGGAAATTGAATGAGACCTAAACATTCTGAGTCAGATGGAAACTTCAAGAGCACATAGAGTAATGCCTTGTGTTTCTTAATATATTCATAACAGAAACTCCAATGATGACACATGAGGACATCCTGATGGATGACTTAGTAGTAAATAGGTAGTTAGTTTTTCTTCTTTGACACCACCTGATCTCACTTTATTTTAATCTGTGTTAGTGTTCCAAGTATGATGCCTTTGCCAAAAGGCAATCTGTGATTTGGTCCTAGGGCTACATACAATTTTAAATTCAGAGTAGTACTTCTAGAATGATTGCCAACAGCAGCTTAATATACCAATCTTCTCTGTTATTTAATCTATAGATGGGGAGAAAGAAGTGGATTCATACCTTTCCCAAGCACATTTGCATGTAAGTGAATGTAATGAACTCAACTGGAATTTGAACTTGGCTCTCCAATTTCTCATATGTTCAAAACATACTGGAACTGAGACCAATTTTTATTTTAAAATTTTATGATCTTTCATAAAACAAATGCTAATGTAAGACAAAAACATAATCTGTTTATTAGTAACCATCACACATCTGTAACAATATTTCATCCGTTAATTCCTAAATACAAACCTATTTCTCGACTTTTCCAAATACTTGATGATTTTAAATTATAAATAATTATTTTAATATATTTAAATATAATAAATTTATTTTCTTTTCATTGTTACATTCTTCAGACAGGAAGGATTTTGTTTTTCATTTTAAGAAACAGAATTCATTTTCTCATCACTTGCTTCAGAAAAAAATTCAGTGATATATACCTATCTTCCCATTTTTACCTTGTTACTAACAAAAGTCATTGTATAAAATTGGCTGAAATTGCCTTCACTAAAAGAAAGACTTACTTTTACCATTTTAATTTTATAAAGAAAGATATTCCTTAATGACTGCATTTCACTTTTGCTTCTCTCAGTTATAATTTTTATGAAAGAAATGCTTATTTCATTTTTATAAAATATGTATTTTTATTCATTATTTTGAATTGAAATAATATAAGATATAAAATAATTCAGCAAATGTCTCTAATTTGATTGCTTTTATATTTTTATAGCTATAGTATGACTGACTAAAGCATAAGATTTTACTATAATTAATGGAATAATCTTGGGCATATATTATCATAGAAGTTAAGCAATGTCAAGTCTGGTCAGTACCAAAATGAATGACATTTGGGAATACCAAGTGCTCTATGCTTGGATGTGTGAGGGGTGTAATGGATAATGGCACAGAATTGTTAATTGGAGAGCCGAGTTCTAATTACAATTGAGTTTGTTATATTCACTTACAAGCAAATACTCTTAGGAAAGGTAGGTGTCCACTTATTCTCACCCCAGCTATAGGTTAATTAGTAAAACTTGTATCACTAAAACATAATCATCAAAAAAAATTCTTATAATCTAAAATATTTTCTAGCTTTAAATAAACGGAAAAGAGTTGATAGGCCGTAGAAAATAAATCAATTGGGCACATATTAAATAGGTACATTGAAAATTTAGAAACATTGCAAATTTATCAACAGTTAAATGGTGAACATGCATTATTACAGATGCAAAAGAGTCTCAGGATTGTGTGAGGACATGTTTGTCAACACCATTGTTAGCAGCAGGACAGCTTGGCATGTCCAGATACAGGCCCTTCTACAACTGTTCAAGATCTGCTAATAAAAGTAACAGGGAAAACCAGCAGTCAGCAAGACTGTGTCTTGTGAATTCAGACCTGTGGGCACTTTGTTCCTAAAGTTGCTGTGGTTTCGAAAGCAGTGTCATTTTTGTTACTTTTTATCTCTTTCCTATCTCTATTAGCCCCATAGTTGGTGGGAAAGCAATCAGTTAGGTGTTTCCACCAATCTCGCACTCATTGTTTACATTATAACAAAACCTCTCTCAACTCATAATTCAAACTAACAGATATCAGCATAATTTCAAAAATAAAAGTAATGCTCTAATTTTTCAGCAAGTTCTGTTCTTTAAAAATGAAGTTGTTAAATAGTATGACTCAATAGTTACTTAATTACATGGACATAAATATTTCCTGGAGAGTTGAGTTTTAAAAACCAACCAGCAGTTAGTATCACTAATAAAATCTATCAAATTTTACAAGAACAATACTGCTCCTGATCAACCCAAGATATTTACTTGATATCTATCACAACAATTGTTCTTTTTCTAGACACTCAGTGTGATATATTTTGCAGATGTGACTAGGCAAATTGTCTGCAGTTTGTTTCTAATAATATTTGTTGGTAGTTTTAGTTTTTTTTTTTTTTCATAAAGAAATAATGAATGTTAAATGCATCATTTGTCAAATACTTTATTCTTTATGCAATTGACATTTCTCTTCAACAGCTCTTTTAATGCATGCTTATTAATCAAGAAAATTGATGTTTTAAGATGTAATTTATATAAAATTCATACTGACATAAAAATTCCTTAATTCTATAATTTCTCACTTCCATTCTCTATTGTCTTAATGGACAATCATGCTTCTTTCTCACTCATTGAGATTTTTTTTTCAACAAATTATTTGACTGACTTATAGTTCTAATTGTCCATTGGAAAATGTTCAGGCAATATTTGCTTTGTCTTTTAGTGAAAACAAGAAAAATTTCTGTCTACTTATTATTATTCTTTATAGTCAGCCATGTTCAAGACAATTTTAAAATTTTCAACACCAAGATTCTTTTACACTATTTACATTGTTTGGGCTGTTGTCCTTACCTTTGTTGCTATAT
Organism: Acanthosepion pharaonis; assembly: GCA_903632075.3. NCBI lineage: Eukaryota > Metazoa > Mollusca > Cephalopoda > Sepiida > Sepiidae > Acanthosepion > Acanthosepion pharaonis. Next base: position 77,246 of record CAHIKZ030000571.1, on the reverse strand, counting down.
TTACGATGTTTCAGATATTGTATGCTCTGGCCTTTTACAGGTGATTGGAATTTTAAACTGAACCCTTTATTTTGACCACTGAAGTAGATTGTTCTAGTATGTACAATGCCTCTTCAAAAATAAGAGGTCAGTTCAAAATTCCAATCACCTGAAGAAGACCAGACTGTACAACAGCCAAAACATTATGAATATGGCAACGGAGATGAGGACAACTGTCCAAACAATGTAAGTAGTATAAATAATTACAATACTTCATCTCAGAAATATAGACAGAAACCAAGATTCAGTCATGAATTTATATACAGAGAATTATTTTGTTTTAAATAACACTATTTATATTTTTTAAATCTTATTTTGATGTGTGTACATTTTTAAATATGGAAAATGACATATGCTTTTCTATTCAAACCAGCATGTTCATCTTGGTTGTTTTACTCACAACATTTTGACCATTGTTCTTGGAAAACCAAACTCTTCAATTAATCCATCGGAGGTAGATTGTTCTCATTCTGTGTTCCATTCTTAGGGGATATTTCATATCAGTTAATACTCACCAATATTATTCACCTTTATATTGCGTGTCCATCTCTTCCACTGAGCCAACATATATAACCTTTAAGGAGTGCCAAACCTAGGGATTAAAGAAACACATGGCCTTGTTAATTAAAGTGTTGGTTAAAGCATATCCAGTTCCCTGGCAGTTGTGAGTTCAATTCCTGGCTTTGATAGTGCTGAAAAGTTACATATTCAAGTTCAGTAGAAGAAACAAACAAATGACGTAATAATGAATTAGACTTGACTGGCTATAAACCCCAGTTGACAACAAAGCACCATGTAGGCTGATGTTGAATCCACAATGATATTGGGTGAGTTCATGTGGCATGTGTGGGTTACACATACTCACACAGGAAAAAATGCTTGCCCCTTTTAATTTGAAAAATTACAAAATTAGTTTCATTGAATCATTTTTTTTTTTTTTTCAGACATAGTATAGAATGTAGCACATAACAAGAAAAATAAGCCTTAAGCCTTTTATAAGCAATATAAGTACAGGTTATTAATGAAAAATAAGTTGATGTACTCACTTTCAAAAGGACTTTGTTTTCAGTTACCAGCAACTTCAAAGGGACAGTTTTCAATTGTCTGTCCCACTACTACTGACCAAAGCCACAGTGTAAGTCCAATGAACTTTACTCTCACACAGTGTATATAAATCTTTTTCCTCTCTCTTCGTATCTAAATCCCCTTTATCTTTCCATGCACTTACATACTGACTCTTATTTGAACTCCGATATCTGAAAGGAAGGGTCCTTGCAGTTTATATAAATATGAGCTGCTAACTTCCCCAAGACATGTATTGGGTCTTCACCTATTCCTGAACTTCATGTACCTCAACAATGATGGGTTATTCCAGTTGCATAAAGCACCATGTTATGAAGCTCAAGTTGCCCAGATTTTCTTTGAGGCGCATTCTGGAGACTTTTGATGATTAGTGTGGCCACTATTTGTTTGATATGAGTCTTAGACATGCTTTTATGGAATATGATGGAGAGGTTTATTTGCATAAAACATCCTGCACTTGCAAATGAAAACAACATACCTCAACATTTCTCTAAAGGTCTTCCAACCACTTGTGGAATCAATGCCATGTTTAATTGCTGCACATCTCCAGGCTAGAGGAGGCTTTACATGATACTAGGCACCTATTTCATGACTTTTGGTATGCTGTTGTAGATGTAAGGATAATGATACTCGTCAAAATAATTTATAAAATACTGACTGTATTTTGTTTCCAAATTTCAGAAATAATCATCTTCAGTTGCAGACAATAATTCAATTGAAAAAAAAAAAAATTAAAAAATAAAAATTTCTTTTATACTAAACAACCTTCACATCACCAGATAAAGAGAACCAGAATGTATTGATCAAGACATCAAGTTTCAAAAAAGTAGTCTGAATTCTTGAAGGAAGGAAAACAAATAGGATGTACCAAGTGATCTTGTATATTTTTCACTTGAAAATCCAACTAATTCTTAGTGATACTTTCTTATCTGACTCTCAACTAGGTTTCTGTGTTTTAGTGTTGACAATAACAAAATCTGATAAAAACAAAAACAAAATAAATTGCCTCTGTTTTCAGACATTGTTTTTTCTTATCAAAAAGCACAAACTTGCCCATTTCTGAACACACACACACAAGTAAAAGTCATTAATAGTTAAAAACAAATAATACTGCTAAGCTTTTTTCATTTATGTGTGCAAACCTTGTGTAATTAAGTTTGTAAATACACTTGCATCCATTTATATTACAAATATATATTGTCTAAATTCAAAATAAAAGGACCATCTCATTTGTGAAAAAAAATTTATGGTCTTTAAAATAGTTCTCATTGACATTGATTTTAAATGAAGTGAAGAACTCTCTAATATATGGAAAAACCTCAAATTTTTTTCTTTTATCATTCATTTCTTTCTTTGAGGTTTTCATGGTGTGAACATTCTTGGATGTCTTGATAATGCTTTTAATTTTTGGTTAGGTTTGGTTTATTTTGTTTTACAACATATCAACCACAATGGGTTATTTAATGCTGAGAAGATTTTTAAGATAGGTTTGTATGAATAGAATTTGCATTTATTGCTGGTAAATTTTTTTTTTCTTTCAAAAATGTATTGCTGATATTTTCACCACAAAAATGTATTTTTATACTGTTTTGATCTGAGTTTGAGGGTTAACTATTTGGCCACAGCTGGGACCTTAACAGGTGCTACCACCCTGGGTTGGAGTGGATCTGTGAACAACAGTAATTAAGAAAACCACCACAGTCAGAGGACTTGCTGCTGGATGTAGTTTATTGTTATACCCAGGACGCTTGAATTTTTGGAATTGGCACTTGAAGTTGAACTTGAACTTGAGGTCTTCACTAATTTCTTTAATCTTAACTATAGTGATTGATTTCATTTTGACAAGAAATGATGAAAATTGAAAATACTACCCTCTATTTAACTCCTTAAAAAAAAGAAATAAATAGACAACAAAATATGTCAAAACCAATATTTCAAACATTCTATTCCTCAACTACTCATGATAGATGGATGGAACAAAGGCGGGATGGTTAATGGCAGAAACTATGCTCACAACACATTAACAAAGCAAAAGTACAATGATACTTTGGGGTGAGATTATAAATGTGATAGAGGTGGACCCATTGAGAGTTCTAGATGTTAAGATGACTACTCAGACAAACAGTAATATTTTTTGAAGGCACACATGGAGCCATGTTTCAAGAAGTCAATAAAAGAACAAGATTCAAGGAGACAGAACATGATTAACATTGCATTTAAATTTTTGGAAATCATAATTGACAGGAAAGCATAGAACTTAGTTACAGCTATCAGAGAACTTATGGTTACATGTAACAATTTCAGCAGTAAAATGGTGAAACCTATCTGCCAATCTAGTACTGTGCTTAAATTTGTGAAGACATTTTACTGAAGAGGAAAGCTCATCAGAACAATTGACATGAAAAACTGTTGGAGCAATTTGAAGATTGACAGACAGCAATTTGCTAGCAAAGATGAACATTGGAGTTTGGTTCATGTGAAGAAGTACTTAATGAATGAATGACTTGTAAAACTAGTTCCAGAATTTGTAGTATACACTTTACATTCACGATCAGGTCCTGTAACCTATTAGAATTGTAGAGGGACTACGTATTGGAGTAGCTGTTGTGTTTTCTGAGCAAAATAGCCTGACAGAGCTCCATCCTCTCAAGGCTGGTTTGAACTCAGCTCTTTGATACGTCAATTAATGTTCTCTTCACAATTTTGTCATCAAAGATATTACTTTCAATTTTTTACTCAAAATATTTGGATTTGTAAATTTGTATGTTCTGTAATTAGAATAATTTGTTCCATTTTTTTTTTCATGGAGGTTCAGTAATCTGAAATTTGGGAAATGTTTTGCTACATTGTAACAATGACATATCTAGTATAATATGTACACATATGATGTGAAATATCCTACACATTAATAATACAGATGTCTTAATGAATCCTTTCATTATTTTTCTAAAAATTAATAAAAATTAAAAATGGCTAATATTGTTAGACACAATGTGCATGTTTCTGTGTAACTTTTGACATCAGCACTAAAATTCACTTTATGGAGATGGGCAAATTGATCAGTTCTATATAGTAGACTCTTCTTATATTACCTTAAATGATAATGATAATATTATAGAAATTATATATAAATGGTAATATTAGCCATTTCCTTATAAGGTAACATTTCACATTCATTGACCAAGCAGGCAGTACTAATTTCAGTTGAAATTTATAAAATCTTTCTCTTCAAACAATTTTCAGGAAAATAGGTTTCTTAAGTCCAGTAGCTGTGCTTGCTCTTTCCAGTATTGATAGGGATTTTCTTAACTTTTCATTTGAAGTATTATGGAATCTCAACATTTTGATTTTCTCTTAGAGTTATATATGATATCCATTTTAGTTGTTGCAGCTGTTGAAATTCCTCAAGTGATGGAGTTTCACTTATTTGGTAAAGTTCTTTGTTTGTGATGCTATAGCACCAATCTACAAAGTTCAAAGAATGATGGTTCTTACCAAGCCCCACAGGCTTCACTTACTTAAAGCCATTTTTAACCATTGATCTTAGAAAGCAGTTTTATACAGCTGAGAGTTTAGATATTTCTGAACAAGTTTAGTACAATTCTTTATCTCCTACATTAAATT
>CAHIKZ030000571.1:0-67500 GCA_903632075.3 Acanthosepion pharaonis | reverse complement strand
CCTGCCTTCCTCATTACGTGTTCAAAAAATTTCAGCTACTTTTTCTGATTCTGATTATAAGTGGTCTTTTTTGTTAACATTTTCTTTGACTTCCTTATTGTTTACTTGTTCCATCCTTCTCTAGAACCACATTTCAGTTTTCACTTCATCTATGACGAGATTGCTCAGCATTCGCTGACATACAGTAGGATTGCTATTACATAGCAGTTTAGAACTCTTTTCTTCATTTCTAATGGACTTTTCCAGTTTCTTTGTGCTCTGTTTAGCTTTTGGAATGCATTTTTCGTTCATCCAATGTTCAGATTTCAGCATCACATTTTTCCATTAAAACACTTCCCAGATATTTAAAATGTTGACCTCCAGAGGTCAATTATGAAATCTGACTTCAAATGCGAACTTTATAATAGCAAACTTAGGCAATAAAAACTTTTTATGACTTGATTTATATGTTATTTTTTCAATAATTTTTTCTATAAAAATTTTTAGTTGCTAGTATGGTTTTCCATTCCTCCCTTAGATGCCAGGTACCACCATTTTTTTGCATTAAAAACAAGAAAAATCATGTTTCTAGTCTTGATGGCAAGACCATAAGATAAAAAATAATTTGTGTTTGGTGTCATAAACACTATCAAATGTGAGTTATCTTGTGGTTAGTAGTCAATGTGTTAAAGTTCTGTACTCATTTGATATTGACATCTGCAGGTCATAGTTTGCATCTTTGTGTGTGTGTGTGGGGGGTTCTTGCTGACAACCATACTTTCTGTTTTTTTACACTTTATGCCTAATCCTTTTTTTCTTGCTTTCCTTTACTACTTTGTATAGAAAGTCCTGTAGTTTTCTTTTTATGTCTGCCATCAACACAGTATCACTTATATTGTTAAGATTACACCAACTAATAATAAATCCTGGTCAGGTTTCCAGCTCCTTTAGAATAGCATTATTGTAAAGGTTGAACAAGTCTGGAGAGAAGACACAACCTTGTCTTACACCCCTTTCTATTTTTTGTGTACCTATTTAATTCTACTTAACTAATGAAGATCAAACAACACAAAAATAGAAAAATTTTTTCATTGTTTGATGAAGCTTTAACAAAAGTGAAACCTGTTAGATTTATAAATGTTTCCTATTTGATCCAATTCATATATAACTGTTGTATTGATTTCTAACACAACATTGTTGGCCATCTATTATTGCTGACTTAAGGATTGAATGAGTGGGTGACATTTTTATCTATATTGTAATATATTTATTGTATATTCTTCATTTCTTTATTTAGCTGTTCTGTTATATGGTAGAAGGGGAGGAGAGATATTTGGAGATTGTGATAAAGACAAAAAGAAAATAATAATAATAATACTACGTTATTTACTCATTGTTAGATATTAATTAACATTAATTAGATAATGTAAACTACATCCCTTAAAACTTCCCCTCTCTGCCTACTCTCAAATAGGTTTTAATAATTTCACATTGGCCTGGAGGGAATGGCTGCATTGTTTGACCATTTTCTTGAAGATGGTACATCAGTAAAATTGTCCAGGCTCATATGCTGGGAACAGGTTAATTGGAAAAGATAGGTTTGTCTATCACTCAGGACATTTACTGACTCTAATGATTTTAGTTGCCTGATTTGGTGATCTGACAGATTAGGGGCTGCAACTTTTTGTTTTGAGGGCACTGAGTTAGCATTTTTAGCTGCTGTATTTCAACTGTGAGCAAGGAGCCCAAACTCTGGTAGCACTTAAAAGTGCTGCTCTAGTCAACAGTTGCATGATGTCAGTTTTTGCAAAACCATGTTGCACATAGATATATGTTGCTGCAAGCACTCTTGGTTGGTAATAATGTAGTTAAGTTATACTGTAGTGTTGGCCACCTTCTGACGAGTTTGTATTGGCTTAAAACAGTGGTTCACAAACTTTTTTCTCTGGGCTGTATTTTCAGAATTTAAATTTCCTTGTGCCTTACCAAATTTTATGTGACAAAAAGTACACTTAAAAATAAAAAAAACAGAGGTTTAAGAGAGATAACTGCGGATTTGAAGCCAGAATATTATTTCCAACCCTAGTTACTATATTCTTAATACTTGATATAATCCAAAAATATTACAATCATAAAATCGGTCAATAATTATTTATAACTATTTATAATGGGACAAATATAACTTAATTGAGACTACCTATTCAAAATGCAACACAGTGAGAGATGCACTAGTGATGTTGGTAAATGAGATCATCTCAAGGAAAACATAAAGAAAGAGTCGATGACAGATGAAATGCTAGTGATGATGAAAAAGTGACAACAAACAATGACAAAGAATGAGAAAGAGTACAGGACACTGAACACAGGAATTAGAAACAAATGTGTGCAGGCTAAAGAGGAATGGCTCAATGAAAAGTGCCCAAAAATAGAAAGGATGAGCAACACAAATAAAGCAAGTATGCACAACAGAATAAAAGAATTACCAGGACCAAAGGTGCACTCATTTACAGACTCTATAAAATTAAAGGAAGAAAAACTGAAAAAGAAAAAAATATGACAAAGATGTAGTAAAGACATCAGAGATTTCACAAGGTATAAGAGGAAATATGGAAGGGCTGGAAATATTCAAGCCTGAAGTAAGATCAACACAAGACAAGATGAACAAGAAGGAAACAGCAGGACCAGATTGGATTATAAAAGAAATGCTCCTTCTAGAAATACCCTAGTTAACTGACATATTCTTTGTTTTGAGATTTTATATATATATATATATATATATATATATAGTGGACTCTCCCATTGTATTCAACGTATGAGTGTCAAGCATCTAAGTTCCTAGGAACCAGTACATATGATTTGATTATAGTGGTGAAGGCTTTGTGCAGAACCAACCACACTTTTTGAAGGGCTGAATACAGAGATCTGGTGTACTATGTGTCACAAGGTCCCCAAACAACCCTCCACAGGTTTTGAATTCAGAGTTGCTCTTCTCCTAGACCAGTTGCCATCCAAGGCTATAGAACCCAGTCTGTCCTGCTATTTACCCCTAGCTGGAGTGAGAAGAAGAGCATTAATACCTTTCCCAAGGGTATTAGCACATAAGTGAATGTAATGGATTTGAATGGAATTCAAACTCAGCTCTCTGATTCCTTAATCTGAGCCACTATCCACTACACCACTGTGCCTCCAATATAAAGGTAGTGAAAATGAGAAAATCTGCAGTCATTTGCTGAAATCTCCTGATGAGTGGACCGAAAATTTACAAAAAAGTTGTCCATGAAATTCTGGAAGGTGCCGAATATAACATCAATCAGCTAAATGACAAATTTTATTTTATTTGTATATATATATATATATATATATATATATATATATATATATATATAAACAGTTAATATGTAAATCAGTATATGTTTAAATATATATATGAGGTATATATATATATATATATATATATATATATATATATATATATATATATATATATATATATATATATATATATATATATATATATATATATATATGTATATATATATATATATGTATATATATATATATATATGTATTTATATATATATATATATATATATATATATATATAATTTATATTAAATATCTTTAAAATATTGTTAGTTCAAGTTAAATATTGCTTTCATATTAGAGTTATTAAAGATGTAGACATGCTCCTATTACTTGATAAGTTTCTTCCCAATTTTTATATATATTTATATTTTTGTCAATAAGAAATTATATGGCTTCTTTTGACATATACTCATGGACCATGTTTACATACTTTAAGCACTTACCTATAAATTTTGTTGACATAAATTCATCAAAGATTAATATCTCCATTTGCATATTTATGTATATTGATATTTACCTGCATTTATACTTATATACACAGTCTTCCATTTATTGACCTAAATACACATACATGCATGAATGCAATCATTTAATACCAACCTATTTGATGAATTGATGAAATCATTTCAACACAGAATTTACACACCTATATGTACATTTGTAATGTCATGCAATGAAACGATTCTCAGGTGGTTCAAAGAACTGTCAAATGATCATGTCATTGCGTTAAACTTTTACTCATGAAAAAGTAGTGTCTCTTGCATATCTCATATATTCAAACCAGTAGACAAAATAAAATAATGTTTAAAATAAACAGAGCATCCACTCAAATATGGGTATCCACTAAAAATAATGTTTAAAGTGATAAAAATTTGTTGCATTAATGAATAAAAAATCCATTACTTATTTAGAAACGGCTTTGTAGAATCTTGCTTAATCACGATACACTTTGGTACCAACTTGGTTAAAGCATGTCAAATCTAACAACTGTTCAATTCCTACTGGAGGGGGCATTTTTCTTAAATAAGATTTCTCAAATTTTCAGGCTGGTAAACTAAAAAATTACTGTTTAATATAAACGTAGCATCTATACTCAAATATCAGCATTCACTAAAAATAACATTTAAAGTGATATATACATATAAATGGCACAGCACTCATAATGGAGGATACCAGTCTACTAGGATGGTTAGCTAATTCCTGTTGCAGCTGCCTGCTTAGGCACATTTTATGTTCAACATCCACAGAGCCCCCCTGTGGTTTATACTGCAACTATGCTGAGCAGACATTTGTTACAGTTTCTGAGAGAGTGCACGTTATCATGTCTGAACAAGACCAGTGCACTCAAATCATTGGTCACAATGACTTGTGACTTTGTGCTAGCACGCACAGTCAAAAGTCATTGTGATCATCATCAATGGCTCGCATGGATTAGTAGTGTTGGTGATATATATATTTATGAGTGATTAAAAAGAATCAACAATGTCTGTTTCATTTTTTTTTATTATATCATTTTAAATTTCCAATAAGATGTTGAATATTGCACTTGAAGCTGTGAATAAATTATCTAAAGTTTATATTTTGTTGTTTTTGTTCAAGTACTTTAAACTTTTATAGTCATTATCAAGAACCAATTTGGTGTCAATGGAGTACTTAGTATTCCTTTATCTGCATCCTGGTTTTCTTTGGGAAGCTGAACTTTTGAAATGGTCTAGTGTGACATCATGTGTAACTGCAATTGGGAACAAGGCCACATAAAATGAATGCAATTTATTTTCTTTAGTAATTTTTTTTATAATACTAATATGTGCACCCATTAATTATATCATATCCACTTCAAGATACTTTCTCCTATGTGAATAGTATTTTATTTAATGTGGGCTGTTTATTTCATATAATAATAACTTCCAGTGCTTTTAGACTTTCCTTGCATTGGGTGCTGTAGTGTATTTTGGTGTTATCTACTAATATTTGTCTTATGTTGATAGTTATTTTTTGGTCTTTCATGATGTGCTGCTCAATGTGTGCATGGATTGTACTGAGTTTAGACAGGAGACTAGTTAGTCTGCAAGAGAGTGTGGTACATGTGTACCCAATGTAAGTATTTAAAGTTTTTTGATTGTTAGTGTTGGAGATACATATACAAACATCCTTGATAATTGGCTAATAGACTAGCCAAAAGGGCTCAGATCCAAAGATCATTTGATCAGTTCTTATTCACTTTGTCTAAAAAAAAGAAATCTTTTGATGAAAAATTTAATAAAATGTTTAAATGCAGTGCCTTGTCAGTCATCTTCAATGAAGCCTTATATATATTGTGTACACAAACACAGGTAGTTTGACAGATATCTAAAATTCTGAAAGCATATAATCATACATTCAGTGTTATTTCCAATTATGTACTTTGATGTAATAACATCTCATTGTTGTTGATATAAAGTACATGTCAGTCATTTTGAAACAGCAAGTCACTTACCTTTTCTATCAATATTCAAGTTTGAGCCAATGGTGATACTTAATCAAAGATCAAATTTACACAAACCTAACTTTTTCTTTACTGGCAGAAAGCCAAATTCTGAAAATGTTTGTAAAGGTGTTAGAATCATCAGAAGCAAGAAATTAGATGAAGGCACTCTAATTACTGCTCACAGGTAATTGAATATTCTTAAATAATAGTAGTGGAAATTATTCAAAAGTTCACTGAGCCAACAGCAATCAATGTTTCTTTATTTTCTCTCAAAGACAAATGTTTTTAGAGTTTGATTCTATTAAGTATCCTTTGATGAAAGATTTGTAAATAAATTCCTTTTAGCAAATTCTTTCTTTACTTCATGAATATGCTGTAAATGATTATCATAAATTACATTTAACTTGGAAAATATCTATTTCAAATTATTAATTTTAAATGTATTTCTAAAATAGACAAAAGGAAAAAATAATTATCGTCGTGCTGTTCATCAAATGATTTTAATTCACTTGCTTACACAATAAGACAGGTCTGAAAGTAAAACATTAAAAATTTCCAAAGGTATTAGCTGTATGCAAAATTTTCCAGAATTTTTCTTAAAATTATTTAATTAATAATAAGTTGTACATATACAGTACCAAGAAAAAGTTTTCAGCCACTTTAAACTATGGTAAATTTCTAATAATTGCTAACCTATAAGTGGATGTTTTGCATTGCATTTTAGCAGATTAAACACTGGTTCTGTTTAAGTCAGTTGTGGAAAGCCATGATTGCCAATAGAGAAGAACATAGCACAAAAAATCTATAGTTAAATTTTATGAAAATGACAAAATATTGATTTTACTGTGTTACAAATGTATTCACACTTAGTTAATGCAGTGCAGTCAGTACTTAGTAGCTCCTTTTTTCAATAATGACAGTTTCCAATTGCTTTAGTTAGCTCATGACAAATTCTGTGCAATGCTCTTTGACCAGTTTACTCCATTTGTAATGAGATATACAAAATGGATTTACCCTACTTTGCATAATGTCAAATGATTACAATCCATTGTCAGTCAACACAAGGACAATTACTTCCACGTCAAAGACTGGAAGACACCACAACAACATGGCATTGTCGATAGGATCTCTAACACTCTTGGATGAACCTTATTTTGTAGAAATGTGGATTCATTGTTTTGCAGCCCAGGTGAAGTTAAGACCTCAAAGTTACAGGAGAGGAAAATAAGATTACAGAGCACTTTTTTGGCTTTCACAGACCGTGCAGCCATTAGAAAGATCTGTCATGGCATATACCAAAGAATTAAGATTTAACATTTTCAGAAATAATTTTGGAGATTATAAAAAATAAATTTGTGATAAAAAAAAAAAAGAAAACTGGTTATCACGAAATGGACAAATTTTCTTGTGAGCAAACAAGAGCCAAATGAAACAATAATATACTATGTTACAAGAGGTGTCCAGTTTTTGTGTGTTTGAAAAACTTGGCATGAGAAAATTGACTGTAGAAGATAAGTTTATACAGTTGAAATTAATAGAAGGTATGTGTGATGCTTTGTATGAACACAAAAGTTTAGAACAATTACAATTGAGTGAAATATCCTTATCTGCATATGTAGACTTTATGCAACAATTGGAATTAATTAATAAATCTAAGAGCAAGTACTGCAATAAAAGTGCATGAACAGAACAAGTAAAAAATGTCCATCTTTAGGACAAATATGCAGGAACTGTGAGATGAAAGATCATTTCCAGTGTTTGCAAATGTAAAAAGAAAATAAAGTGTGGAAAATGTCCCCCCCACCAGGAAAATACAGATGTATATGAGATACAAAAACCTAGAGAAAAAGTGCCAGAGAAAAATTTAAATTTAAATTAAATGGTATAACTTTTCCTATGCAACTAGATACTGGGAGTGATGTCACCCTAATCTCAATAAATTTCTGAAAACAAATTGGTAAACCCAAATTAAAGAAAAGTTATCTGAAACTAAGACAGTTTGATGGCTCTTTTATTCCCCCTGGTGGTAGTAAGTTGGCTTCACCCATTGTCACTTTATGAATGGATGGAGATTTAAAGATATGTGGGGATTACAAAATGGGTGTAAACAATAAATATATTCTGATTAGTCCTCATATTGAAACTGCTATTCTGGAATTAAATACTTTGTCAAAATTAACCCCAAATCTGCCTATAATCACATACACATTTAAAGAAGTTACTATGATTAATCCTCTGATAGGTTTACTTAGAGGGTGTAAAAACAGCAAGTGCTATTTTTCAGAGACAAATTGCAAATGTACTTACTGATGGTGTTATGAAAATGATCATGTTATGAATTAGAGTAATCTCTGGAATAAACGTTGTACTGTCAACAGATGATAGTTCCACTGGTATTCACTGTGGCATTCTGCTTTTATAGAAATATCTCATTTACATACAACACCTCATTGAACTGAAATGGCCTTATGCCCTTCATTGATCTTTCACTTCTAATTATTCTTGGGAATTTAAACTGTCTTCTTTTTTTTTTCTTCTTATAGGGGACCTATGTCTGAATTCATTTTCCTTTTCCAACTCTTCATTAGATTTCTGGCCATTATCATCCATAGATTGTTCAGTTTCACTACTGTATTCATTAGTCTCTCCTCCCCTTCATGTTCTTCACCTTCAGATTTTTCATCCATTTCTATATCATTGGATTCCATTCTGTTTCTGAATTGATCTACATGGGCCAGTACATTTTTCATTAGCATTGCTGTGTTGTGTCCTTTCTATAGTAAAAAAAAGTTCACCTTTTCTGGATTAGATTCTTTGTCTTTTTTTAAGCCATACACTTTCACTTGTTAAAAATGAGATTTTGTTATGGGAGCTTTAATCTGTCTACTGATTAATGTAATCTACCAACATGTGGAATTGTCCTATAGCTTAACAGTAATTTTGGTATGTAACTCTATATTATCATTAGATAGGAAAAATGCTTTTAGTCCCATTTTTACAGTCTGCACCAGTCTTTCTGCAACTCCATCTGATTGTGGGTGGTAGGCTGGTGTTTTTACAGGACGCATCCAATATGCTCTAGCCATGAGCACAGATTTTCCTTGCAAAATTTTGATGCATTATCTGAGACCAAAGTTTTAGCCACCCAATTCCATGAGAATATTGTTCTTAATATTTGTTTTACAGCATGGCTTTTGTCAGCAACCTTACTTCAAGCTTGAAAATGAGTTCACTAAAATTAAAAATAGCCCCATGTCTTTAGTATGGACATGTTCCATGTACCTGAGCCAATGGTTCTTTTTTCTTTAGGCCATGAGTGAATTTTGTTTTGCTGAAAATTTTTATTTCAGCACATTTTGGGCATTTTTTTACATAGTCTTTTATATCTTGAGAATATCATGGCTACCACACTTGTAATTTTAATCTCATCTGTGTCACTGTTATACCACAATATACATTATTGTGTACACCTTTTAATACTTCTTAAAATTTGTGGTGGTATTATGTTTCCATTGCATATTATGCCTTTCTCTACAGTTAACTTATGCCTTGATTCTTTGTAGGATCTTTCTGCCAGTGAACAATGTTTCCATGTGTTTCTTTTTATTCTGTCTGAAATTCTGCTTAACTCTTTATCTTGTATGGTTTTCATTCTGAGAGGATTTAGGGGTAAAACATTCATTTCAACCCAGTGCAGTATTTTATCTTTTGAATTTTCAGACATATCTAATTTTTTATGGTCAAAATTTGGATAGTGCATCCACTTGTGGAATAGTGTTCCCCTTTATGTATATGATGTCGAAATCAAAGGCCATGAGTTTTATAGCTCATCTTAATATTCTAGAAGATGTGACTTCTGGTAATTCCTTTCTGGGGTTAAATATAAACTCTAAAGGTTTGTGATCTGACTTTAACAAGAATTTTCATGCTAACAAAAAATGATGAGTTCTTTCTGTGCTCCATAATATTGCTAATGCTTCTTTCACAATATTTGAGTAGTTAGCTTCAGCTGATGTTAATTTTCTTGACAGGTACATTATTGAATGACCTTCTTGAGATAAAATTATGGCTACAGCTTGTTCACTTGCATCCATAGTCAATGTCACTTTTTTTTTTTTTTTTTTTTTTTTTTTTTTGGATCAAAGATTTTTGCAATCAGTTTTATTAGTGCCTTTTTTAAGCTTTCAAAAGCTATATTTTCCCTTTGAAATTCTGTATTCTTTTTCTGTAATTCTGCAAATAGTTCTATTAGGTTGCTGTATCTTGGTACATATTTGCTATAAAAAATGGTCAAGCCTAAAAAGAATTCAAATTCTTTTTTTATTTTTTGGTGTAGATACTTCCAATATTTTATTTATCAGTTTATTGTCTGATGAAATTCCTTCTTTAAATTGTTGTTATCCCAAATACAATATTTTGTCACAATTTAACTCACATTTATTGATATTTATTGTCATACCAACATTTTTTTAATGTGTTTAAAACTTGTTCAGTTTTTATTTAATTCTTCTTTACTATAAGCACCTATGCCTATAAGGTCTTCATATATGATTATATTTTTTTACCCCCTCCAATAGAACTTTTTCAGTTGCTTTTTGAAAAATATGGTTTGAAGTCTTAACTCCAAATGAAAGATGAGACTATCTTCATAAGCCTATCAGGGTATTAATTGTAGTGACTTCTTTCAATTTTCTGTCAGTTTCTATTTGGTTATATGCTAATTTCAGGTCAATCTTGCCAAAGTATTTCATTCTTTGCTGTTTCTAAGTTAGGTGAGATTGAATCAGAGCATGTCTGATGATACCTACTTTGTAATCCTTACATATCCTCAAATCACTATTGCAACAATTGGTGAATCTCAATTGCTACCACCTTGGGTAACTTTTTCCAATATGCCTTGTTTTACAATTTTTTTTAGTTTTGCAACTACCATGGGTAGAATATGAATAGGTATTTTTCAAGATTCAAAATAAATCAAGTGATTATTTTCTTTTAGAGAAATACTCACTTTATATCCTTTTAATAGCTCCATGTCAGGTTCTTCTGACTTTATACTGTTTATTAATTTTGCTTTTAAAAACATCTATTTGCAGGGATCTATGATTTTTTGTGCATTCTACAACAGTGATGGGAATAATCTCAAAACAGTCTTTTGTCTCAAAAGTTCCTTCAAAGGAGCCAGAGTTTTGATGACAGATCCATCAAATTGTTTTAAATTAAGATTACTTTTTCATTATCCATTTTTCCCAAAAAAAAGCTTCGGATCAAGGTAACATTGCTCCCTGTGCATGGAAAAAGTTATGCCATTCAATATTAATGCCTCTCTACTTTTTGCTGGTGTTCTTATCAAATATACTTCTGTATAAAGGTTTATATTTTCTACCTTTTCTATTCTCTTTTTGTATTTCAATTGTGTTGTCTGCTTCCACATTGTTTTTAGAATTATTCAATTCATTAATTCTAATTGCTGCAAGAATTCTAAATTTGTTTCTAAATTCATATCATTTGCTTGTAACCATTCTAGGATCTGATTTTTGCATGTTACATCATACATGCCTTGAATTAATCTTCGAGGATCAATTCATCTTCTATAGACATTTCTCTTGAAACCTGTTTTTTCAAATATGCAATATCTTAATGCTTTTTTTCAACCTGTGCAAATATTGTATTACAGTTTCATTTGGGTTCTGTCCGTTTGCCAGAAATTTTGGTCTCTCTGCAATGACCATTTTTTTTTTTTTTTTTTTTTTTTTGGTGTATGTTTCTTTTTCTAATAGTTGAAATTTCCTCATATGTTAAGTGTTCCAATATTTGGGGGTACACCATAATGGGTATTTTCTTTATGGCTTCACATCCTGCCAAAGCCAAAAATAATTCAGTAATTTCATTCTTCCCTCTGGAGGCTTTCTTGTCTTTCAGTTTCTTTACCCTAGCCAATGCTGTGAAGTACCTAATCCGTTTTTATGTGCTCTGGTACATCCAACATAGGGATCCTATTGGTGATGCCACATTGTTATGAAATAGAGTAATCACTGGAATAGACATTGTCAGATCAACAGTTGCTCCACTGGCATTTGCTGTGGCATTCTGCTTTTATAGCATTATCTCATTTACATACAATAATATAGAGCATTTATTAAAATGATATATGCATCAGTGCTTCCAGTAAAGAAGAGTTAAAACAAAAAAACAGATTATGTTTTAAACAAATTCAAAAATGCTGGGATGACCATAAAAAAGGATAAATGTGTATTAAATTGCAACACAGTAGCATAACTGACATATCAGATTTCTAAAGACAGATTTTCACCAGAAACAAATTTGATAAAGAAAATATTGAAGGTATCTACACTCATAAATAAAAAAAGAATTGGAATCTTTTTTTAGGGTTAGCCATTTTTTATAGGAGATATTTTCCAAAATATAATGAATTAATAGAACCCTTTGCAGGTTTATGTAAAAAGAATAGCAAATTTAAATGAATTCAGTGGCAGAATACAGCATTCAAAAATATAAAAAACACTTATAAAAAATATGTAAAAAATTTTTACCCTAAAAAGTAGTGACTTTAACTACAGACACAAATGAATGTGGCATATCAGCAATTTTGTCTCAAGAAAGTCACTCTATAATGTACCTTTCTAGAAGATTAACATCAGCCAAAGATAACAATTCAAATATTGAAAAAGAAGTATTAGCTATCATATGGAGCACAAATACAGTTTGCAAATAGTTTGTCAGAAAGTTTCTGTTGAAATCTGACCATAAATCTTTAGATTTTATTTTTAACCCCAGAAAGGAGTTACCTAAACTCACATCTAGAATTTTAAGATTAGCCATAAAGCTCATGAGTTTTGACTTCAACATTGAATATGTGAAAGGAAACATTATTCCACATGTTGATGTGCAATCAAGACAATTCAACAAATGATTAGAAAGATCAGACAATTCAGAAGCTAAAATATTGCACTGGATTGAAACTGATGCATTACCCCTAAACCATCTTGAATTTGAAATCTTACAGGATCCAGTATTAAGCAAAATTGCATAGAGAATAAATAGAAACAAATGGATTGATTGTTATGGGGCAGAGAGACCCTATAAAGAGATAAGGCACAAGTTAACTATAGAAAAACATCTTATATGCAATGGAGATGTTTTAATACCACAAAGAGATTAAGAAAAGACATAATAAAAAGTGTACAAAATGATGTTCATTGTGGAATAACAGCAATTAAAATTGGAAGCATGGTGGCCTGGGTATTTACATATATGTAGGAAAATATGTACAAAAATGCCCAAAATGTATAGAAATAAAACAAAATTTTCAGCGAACCAAGATACACTGATGGCCTAAAGAAAAAGATTCATGAGCTCATGTTCCTTTTGGATCATGCACATGTTAAAGGACTATTTTTAATTTTGGTTGACTCATTCTCTAAATGGCCTGAAGTTGTTATGGTTCAGGATAAGAAGGCAACCACAGTAAAACAAATATTATGAGTAATATTTTCCAGAAATGGTGTGCTAAAAATATTAGTCTCTAACAATGCATCAGAAATTTGGGATGAAACTTTGTGCTTGTGGTTAAAACAAATTTGATACCTCCTTTATAACACCACCACCACACCACTTGAAATCTATTGGAATTGCTGAGAGAATGGTGCAGACAGTGAAACGCATTTCCCCATCCAGGTAGTTGCCTACCAAAACTATTACCGAGTTATAGAACTATTCCACATGCAGGTAGTGTGCAAAGCCCTTGTGCATTGAGGGGAAAACAAATTAGATCTATAACAATGTCCTATTTGTCAAACAAACAAAAATGTCATACAAAAAAGATAAAGAATAAAGTTCTGGAAAAGCAAATTTTATCATACAAAAAAGATAAAGAATAAAGTTCTGGAAAAGCAAATTTTATCATACAAAAGTGACATAATATATCTGTAATAACAAATGGACCAAATTTACTGGATCACTCTGATTGAATAAGACTTAGAATTGACAATGAAGAAGTCAAGATGGAAGAAGTGAAAAAAAAAGTGAGGAATCTGAAAAGGAGGAAATGATGAGTGCTTCTGATTGCAAAAGTGAATGCAGTAGGAAAGAAACATTGAAGGGTAGTATGCAAGAATCTGACATGGAAGATCAGAAAGAAGACTTCAGACCTTGATCACCAATAAAAAAAGAACCAGGTGCACACTTTGAAAGTGAGAAGATCTACTATAGTTAGGATAAATCAAAGATAAATGAAGAGTATAAAACCTCTTCATTTCTGGGAGGTGTAGTGAGATTTGAAAAATAGATTTCCCTTATTTCGCATAAAGTCAAACAACTACAAATAAGTCAGTCAGGAGGAGAATTACTACTACGTTACAGACTAGAATACAAAATGATACAACTCTTCTTTCCTCTATCAAGTTTCTTGGTGACATTTTGACAGTGTAATTTTCAGATTTATTCAGAATTTTTTCATTAGTTTCAGATCTGAACCCAGACTTGGCTAGCTCATGATAAGTTTTCTGCCATGTTCCATGACCAGTTTAGCCTACTCTCCTTTTCTCCAGCTGAATCATGTTTGTTGGCTGAGAGCAATTTTCAGATCTCTCCAGAGGCCTTTTTCAGATCTGATGTCTGACTTGTCTAGTCAAAAAATTTCACTGAATTGCTTGAGGTCCATGATTGGTATTGTTGTCTTGCTGAAATGTGTTGAACTTCTTCACAAGCTTCAGGTTTCTTGAAGAGGTTTTCCTCCAGAATATATTTAGAACTGTCCATAGTACCTTGCACATAAGTAATTGCTCCTGGAACAGATGAAAAGGAACAACATTATGCTACTGTTTCTATTCTATGTATCTTGTTATTATTGTATAGGTTTTTGGGTTTGCACAAAATATCAGTTTTGTAATTAAGATCAAGAAGTTATATATTTTGGTTTTGTCTAAACAGTTGACTCTTTCCACATAGCTGGAGAGTCTTTAGACATATTTTGAAGTGTTTGTCTTCTTTCTTGGACTAAGTGTAGGATATTTTGAAATTGTGCACTATAAAAACCAGGATAATAGACAGACTTTTTCAGGTCTTCAAAAGTAATGCAGGTTTTGGTTTTTGGCTTGCTTGACCAGTTTGGACTTGGTTCTTGCTGTCATCTTCTGAAATGGTTCCATATGTATTTCACTTCTTGACCACACATGCCACACTACTTTTTGGTATACAAACTGGTGATAGATTTATAGCTTCCTCCATTTTTGTGCTTATTTTAGATTTCTTACTAAGATCTTCTGATAATTTTGTGGACTTCATGACTTCTACATATGTTGTTTTAACTGACAGACACAATGTGATTATAGACAGCATAATATTGCCCACTATTTATAACCAGAATCCACCATAGATTTCAGCTCAAATAAGTCACACCTGAATGGATAACCATCTGTGACAATGGCAAACAGTTTGTCATGTAATAATGCTGTGAGACAGATTTAAATATTTTATTACTGGAAGTGTGAATATTTCTGTAATGTAGATTCACCAATTTGTTTAGCTTATAGAGTGTTTAGTAACTTTGCTTAATAGTATTCAGTTAAAAGTGTACAATTTTGTATTTTAAAAACTTTGGGTTGTGAATACTTTTGCAATCAACTGTATATTGAGATAAATATTGAATGATTTTGTAAATTTTTAATATTCATTGCAGACTTAAAACATTTTTCTCAAAATGATAAAAAGAATGAAAAGGAAATCGTTTATACTTAATCCTGTTTATATTGATTTTCAACCAAAATTATTCCATGGAGATGGACAGAATATAGATTTTTCTTTAGAATCCAGGAAAGTAACAAAGGTTTATTCATCAGAAACTGAAATTATATTTTATAATTTTACTAAGTAATGATATCCAGCACTAGAGAGACCAAGTTCTTTACACTGGATCTGCTGTTGTTGGAAAGATTTACATATACCATAAAATAGGTACCTCCAAAGAAAAGCAACACCTAAGGTTTAAAATAAATTTTGAAAAATAAAAAAATCTTTCTTAAAGCTTTTATTTTAGTTCTAACTTCAAGCCAATAGATTAAATTACTATTTCCAATAAGCAAAATACTTTGCTGTATTTCAAAACTAATTTAAATTGATTTTAATGATTTTTTGAATCATTCAAGGTCACTGATTTTTAGCTATAGTTATAATTCCTTCAGCACAATGTAATTCCCTTTATTAAAATTCTTTCAAAAATAAGATATACTTTTCTGAAACTTTAAGGAAGATTAGCTGATTTAAAGTTTAATTAATCTGATTTGAAACAAATATTATTTACTTTTAGTAGGAAAAGCATTTCTTTACACAGAGGTGAGGATTTTATGAGGTGTTGACAGCTCTATTAGCAACATCTTTGTAAAATTTAACTAATTTTTTCTATGGAGGGACATATATGTAAAAATTACTTGACAAATATAATTTGAGCACCATTTTTTATGATTTTTTTTTAACTACCCAGTTAAAATTATTACTTTTTAAACTCAACCTTGTGAGAGAGCAAATAGCAATTGACATTGCATTTAAATTTTTGTAGATTAGAATTGACTGGAAATCATGGAGCTGGAAGAGAGTTCCACAAGTAAGAAGTGTGAGAAAAGAAACTATTAGCATAAAACTTACAGTTACATCTAGCCAACTCAACTGTAAATTGGTGAGACCTCATCACTAGTTTAGTACTGTGCTTAAATTCATAAAGTCTAGGTATCATAGCAAAGAGCTCATTCAAAACATTACCATAAAAGTATTTATAGAAAAGGCACAGGAATGCAACTTTACAGTAGTAAAAAAATGACTGAAGCTGAGATGCCAGATCAAGACAATAATATTGCTGATTCTTCTTTGGATTTTATCAAGGATCTCTAGATATAAACAGGAGATCGGGACTATATGGGGCAGGAATATTCTAAGCATGAATGTTTGGTAGACTTAAAAATATGCAAGATAGATTCTGGAGAGAAAAATTGTCTAGCACGAAACAGTGAACAAGTCATTTTTTACATCAGCCGCTAATTTGACCTTATCGAACTGATCAGATTTGTTATCAAGATAAGACTAAATGTTTTTGTCAACAGCATAGATACCAAGTTGACAGCTGATTCCATCATGAAAGGCCTTTAATGAAAATTAAAAACAAAGTCAAACCAAGGATAGAGCCCTGGGGAACACCTGCATTAGTATAAAAGGATCTAGAAGAATGGCTGTTCAGGATAACTTTTTAATTCCTGTTCTTTTATTGTTCTCTCTCCTTAATAGTGTTTTTTTTTTTCTTATATTCTCTCACACTCAGTAACCCCTTGTGTCTTAGTGACTTTATTGTCTTGCTTAGAATGAAATGATTAAACAAAAAATATTTTGATTCTTATAGAAAATGCATTTCATATTCTTTCAAAATCTTTAATACCTCTCAATAATACGTGAAAAATGTTTTTATTTTAAAAATTTACTTCCTATTTTGCTTCCTTTTTAAATTCTTAGTTCTCGCTGTGTACAATATCAGCATGACTGCATTAGAGATAAAGATAAAAACTAAATGCACACGCGTTTTGTTTATAACGGGTAATTGAAGGAAATGCATGAGCGGTTGTGTTAATTTTATATGAACATAAAACCAATTCTAATTTAAGAGCAAAACAACAACTGCAAAATCATTCAAAATCTTCAAAAACTAAAACTGTACTAGAAAATTTAAAATCCTTTTGAATATTTTAACATTTTTCTTTCAATTTGATATGCTTTCTTTCATTTATCTATGCTGTATTCAAACTGAAATATATTTCAATGACTGGTTTTCCCATCTCTACATAATAAATAATATACACACATATTATCTGTACAGATAATGTAGATAAATGCCAGTATGCATATTAATGCACATAGCTACATAATGTATGGTAAGTGCTTATACAATATCAAATATTTTTTCATATATGTGTGCACATGTCATTGTATAGATGGAGAGATATATGGCATCTCCTACATTTGCTTCAGCTGACATATTTGAAACTTTATGGATTACTTTAGTTGAAACAGAATATTTGTTTTGCAGAACTGGTTAAAATTCCAAGAATATTTGGGGATTTTTTGAAAACCTTTTCTGTTGAGCTCTTGTTTATGCTTTATTTTTTTTGTTTCATACATTTTAAAATATGTAAGCTTCTATCTTTATATATATCACTGCCAATAAAATGAATGCTATATATATATATATATATATATATATATATATATATATATATATATATACACACACACACACACACACACACACACATATATATATATATATATATATATATATTGATTGATTGAAATGCATGTTTACACACACATTGATTGAAATGCACACATCTCTCTTTATACACACACATATATATGCATTCATTTTAATCGATACAAATCTCTATTTTAAAACATTTATTTTTATCGTTTCAAGAATACAAAAACATCACACCACATTGCTATACATAGATAAAAATTATATAGTTGCATCAATAAGTCTGTAGCCTAATAGTGATATAAAGTATTTATTTTAAATCCTAACCTCCTTCCTTGCCAATGCACTTAACGGAGTACTTCTCCATTAATTACATAGACTCAACATTATGCAGTGAAAATTTCAGATCAAAAATCAGCTATTATGTCAAGCTATGAACATAGTGATCCACATTGCCTGTATTGTTTTATTCATACATAATAAATATATATTACTAATATTAACCTAATATATGACCCAAGGGCCACTCAAGGTAGAAGGTTAATGACAGAGATTGTGTGTGTAAGAGGCACAGTTTATAGGGGAAATGTGGGAAAGATAATGGTTAACACTAGACTTAAGATTGAAATTGTTGGGAAAGCATCTTCTTGGGAGATACCTGAATATGTGTGTATACTCAATGGGAAATATGTAAATACTTTATAAATGAAGTTAGATATTGCAGTAGGAAATTTTTTTTTGAATAAATGTCATCAGATCTATATAGATATCACTGTTAATATTTACATTAATACTTTTACAAAAATTCATATGCATATCAACTCGAAATACACACCGATACACTGCATAAGTGCATAATTGGTGGTAATATATTGATATATTCTGAAACAGAAAATGAAAAAAAATACTTTCAAATAATTCCCCATTCTTGAGTACATCTTTGGTTGGTGTTTCTATGAAATTCAGGAAGACTCCTAGAAAAGGAATTTGCCTGAAGACTAAAAAGTGCTGTTTTGGGAATTGTGATTCTTAGATAAAGCCACTTCTTCAGATCTCAAAATTCTTACAAAAATAAGTTTGCCTCTAATGGGGGGTATGGTTGCATAAAATACCTTAGGAAATTGAATGACTGAACAATGTTCAACTTCACAAATAGATTTTAGTCTTTTTATTAGGTTGAGGCAGTTGGGTAGAGAATGGCTTCTCAAACTTGAAATACTATATAGCACCAATTACATGTGACTGTGAAACATCTATGAAATTATAGCTATCTATTTGTATGTGGTCAGCAACAGCAATTGTAAGTCCACTGGTGGATAAATGGTAATATTAGCTGTTTCTCTACAAGGAAACATTTGGCATTTATTGACCTAGCAACCAATATTGGTCTCAGTTGAAGTTTATAAAATCTTTCACTTAATATAATTTTTCCAGTCCAGTAGCTTTTATCACTCTTTCCAGTATTGATTGCAGTGGGGTCCTTCCTCACCTTTTATTTGAAGTAGTGTGGAATGCCAACATTTTGATTATATTATTTTCTCTTCCAGTTACATGTCCTATCCATTTTAGCTGTTGTTAGTTCTTTCTGTTTTACACAGTTCTTTGTGATTCTATAGTGCCAGTTCATAATGTTTAAAGAGGATGATCTTTGCCAAAATCCTCAGGATTTACTTGCTCAAAGACTTTTTTCACCATTTATCTTAGAAAGCAGTTATATAATGCTGATGGTTTAGGTATTTCTGAACAAATTTGGTGCCATGCATGACATCCATATGAAAGTCTTGATCTGATGGGCCTTTCTCAACTTCTGCAATAATAGCCATGGCTATGCTATTCTTTACCATGTCTTACCAGCAGATTACTTATATTTTCATGTTCTGTCTGGTCTGTAATTGCTCTGTTCTACTGTAATAGCTATCCATTGGCAACTAATCAAACAACCCTTTGCTCTATCCATTATCCTTTCTGTTTGCTGTGAGTCCTGTCCACCTTCTCCATTTCTCTCACTTAATCACTTCTATCTCTTGGCCTGTTCTTGGATCCATATTGACTTTGTTCTAGCTCTCATCCCTTGCATTGGTTTTGTGTGCTTCTATGTTTCTCTGTGTGATTTTGTTAATTTTCATCTTTTGCTTCCATACATTATAGCTGACATTAAACAAACATTTCTGTCACTATATATTTTATATTTATGTCATTATTCATTTTGAGAGATTCAATATCAGTAAGTATCTTTATATTTCTCTCTCTTTATACTTGTCTTTCTAGACTACATATAGATGACTATGTACATGCTTTGATATTTGTCTATTGCTTATTGTTGTCTTTATACAATCATTTGCATAATATATCATCAGCTATACATTAGTAAAAGCTTTGCTAAATACAGAAAACCTGCAAGACATTGATTAATGTAGTGTGAGTGGCCATGGTTAAATGTAAATAAATGTCAGAACTATCCAACAAACATATTTTACAAAGTTTGCAATAACAGTAAAAAATAATAGAAAGCAAGCAAACAATATATGAAAGGAAAATTAACAGTAATAAAGCAAAAGCAACAATAATATGAAAAAAGTTCACAAACTAAGAATTGGGGTTGATACACAAGAGAATTCTGACTTCAAAGCAAGACAGACCAGAACCAAGTTAGATGTAACCGGCTAGTGGCCTGTTTTATTGGCTAGAAAGAAATCCCAGCATGCATTTGTGTGCTTCTGTCTATAAATTGTAGGAGAGAAAGTGTTTTGTAATCATTCCCAGTAGAATTGGAACAAACAATTAACTATTGCTTCTTGAGGTTCAAAATAAGTTGGAGTAAGTCCCAAGGGCAACTCAAATA
This sequence comes from Acanthosepion pharaonis, assembly GCA_903632075.3. NCBI lineage: Eukaryota > Metazoa > Mollusca > Cephalopoda > Sepiida > Sepiidae > Acanthosepion > Acanthosepion pharaonis. Next base: position 46,593 of record CAHIKZ030000571.1, on the reverse strand, counting down.
TGATACCTGTTGATATCATTACAAATTTGGACAACATGCAAAGAAGTGCATTCAACCATATGCTTTCAACTCAAGTAAAAGACAAATTACACATCAGGGAAATGGATATTCTGGCAACAAGGGATTTTGGTTGAAAAATAGGATTTAAATGAAGAGCTAATATTACTATCACCATGCAAAATACATCAGTATATTTGTTATAGTATTTCACTACTTAAATACTAAATTAAAAATTAAATCATTGTACTTGATTAACATGGAATTGAATGCCTAGCCACTCATATATGAGGAAGCCCATCTACTAATGAGGCTAGCTAATTTCTGTTACAGACGCCTGCTCAAGCACATTTGTGTTTGTGCAACACCCACAGAGACGACCTGTGGTTTATTCTGCAATTATGCTGAGCGGACCTTAGTTACAGGTTCTAGGAGAGAGCGTATTATCTAGTGTGATCAACAGTCTGAAAAAAGCCAGCACACTCAAATTTTTGGTCATGGTGACTTGTGACTTCATGCTAGCACAACCATTGATGGATCCCAAAGGGTTCTGTCTACCCAATTTCACTCACAAGACTTGGGTCAACACATGCTATGGTTTTCTGTCACTATCCCAAGGTACCACACACTGAGATTAGCTCCTCCAGACATCAAGAAATCAGCTTCCAGAAATCAACCATTGTGAGATTCGAACCTGAGTTTTATGGTTAGAAAGCAAACATTCTAACTACAGCCACATGGAATTAATGACAATTTCTTTTGACACTGTAAGAATCAATATCCTTTAAAATTTTAGCAATGATTAACCAATCATTTTTATTACACTAGCATATCTTCAATTCCATGTAATTCTTTTAATTTCTATTAATAATATTCTTTTCTACAGGTTATTTCTACAGCCTCTTGATTCTAGTTTTTGTTGAGGGGAAAGAGAAAAAAAATAATCTGAAATGATTACCAAAGGCTTTATTTTACTTAATAAAATTTCATTCATCAGATTTTACTTGTACTGTATCATCTGTATACTTGTAAAATTCATATGCAAATATTCAACATATATTGTGTACCATAAAGTATTTTTTAATACAGATATATAAATGCTGCATCTATATTGGAAAATATCTACTGATCCTATAGAGAGAATCTATTATCTTCAGAATTTATCAGCAAGCATTTTTAAGATTAGTTGCAACCTTAGAGCTGTGTGTAGGAGTGTATGTGAGGACTCATCCATCTTGTTCTTTTCTTTATAATGGGTGTGGGTTAAGGGTATAGCTATATAAATGACATTTTGTGGGGGCAGGGAATCAAACACATACTGATGCTCAAAATAATATCTATATTTGATAGGTATTCGTGTGAAAGACAAAAAACTGACAAACATTGATTGAGAAAAGAATATTTATAGAATGCAAAAGACCAAAAACAGAACCAGAGAATGGTTGGTTAGGTTTTTAGTAGAAATGTTACTGTCTAAAATTTATACTTTAACTGTTTCTGCTCTAGAATGGTAAGACCTTGTATTTTATCTGTAATGTTTATTCCCTTTTTTTAGCTAGTAATCTACTCACAGTTTATAACCCCCTTCATTTTGTTTTTTTAATCATTTCACTCTAATAAAGGCAATATAGCCACTAAGACAAAGAGGTTACTAAGTGTGAAAGAAGATGAGAAAAAGAAAAATATTACTAAGGAGTGAGAACGATAAAAGAACAGGAATTAAGAAGACTAAAGATTGATATTGCATTTAAATTTTTGAAGATCAAAGTTGACAGAAAAGCAAGAAGCTGGACAAGAGGTCCACATATGAGAAGTGCAAGAGAAGAAACTGTTAGCATAGAACTTACAGTTACATCTAGCTTTATCAACTACAAAATGTTGAAACCTAGCTGCCAATCTAGTATTGGGTATAAATTTGTAAAGTTACCAAAGAGAAAGGCTTATCAGAACAATTACCATGAAAGTAGAAAAGGCTCAGGGAAGCTACATTATAGCAGTGAGAAAGTGACTGATACCAGGTCAGGACCAATAATATTGCAGATACTTCTTTGGATTTTATCAAGAATCTCTAAATACATAGCAGAAGCACTAGACCAGATGTGACAGCAATGCATTAGTGAATGGTAGACTTATAAATGTGTAAGATGAATCTAGCACAACACAGTGAAACAACTTTCCTAGCAGCAGACTTGTTATAATGAAAAAGGATCATCTAACATTAGATTTTCAGTCAAAATTAACAAAACTGGCAAAGAGCAAAAATGAAGAAAAAAAACATTATTTACATTATTTGGACTATTGTCCTCATCTTTGTCGCCCTATTTATTACAACATTTCGGCTGTTGTACACTCCAGCCTTCTTCAGGTGGTTGGAATGTCAAACTTAACCCTTAAGTTAAATAGTTCCTTCTGAACAGCATCCACCTTGACCAAAGGGTAACATGGAAGTGAAGTGATGACTAAGAAGTTTTTGATGATCAAGTGGCAACAAAACCATATGCTGTTCTATTTTGCCATGCTTGAATTTGGTCTACCCTTGGCAGGAATTGAACATGTCTGCTGCACAGTTCTAAGGCCTCCATTTTGTATTGCCAGCCACCAAGTTGGAATGAGTAGATGGGTGAGGAATTGGTACGAAGAGCTGACATAACAAAAGTTTTCCCAAGTATCACCTACCTAACCCCACAAATCAGCATACAAAGCCCTGAATAAAACACACCTACATATATGTGAAACAGGTTTCACATTCTTATTTCTCAATGACTTGGTATTTGTTTTTCATCATGTTACCTTTTGAAAATGCATCTTACCCTTTCCCAGCTTTTGGTGAACACTGACAAGGTTGAGGATTGAAAAGCAATGTGGGGTGATCATCGGTCAGTTGGTGGAAAATTCAGGTGAGGGCTGCCTTGTATGTTTACAAATCAACTTTTCTTTTGCTTTATTTCAGGACATTTTTGGTGTAAAAGATTCCATGAAAATATTTCATCTTCTAAAAACTTTAATACAATAATGGCTACTGGTTTAATAAAGCATACAGCAAATATCTAGATCCAGTTTTAATCTGCTAATATATCAAGGGAATTTATGAAGCATTTTTAGGAAAATATTTTGACAAATTCTATCTTTAAAAAGATGTAAAAGCCTTCCAATCAGTATTGCTTGTTATAAATATAAGCTTTTCATCCCTTTTCTGCACTGTCTACTTTTATGTAATTAACACAGGCAACTTTACTACCTATGAATTATATTAACACAAATTTAAAATACCAAAGATAAAATTAACCTCTACAAACATACTTGTTACTTTTCAGTATATAATTAGCAAACTAGAAACTCTTTAATATGACAACTCATTAACAATGAAGTAGTCTCATGCAAATTAGCACAATAACTGGCATGCAAATTTAGCAGTGTTACTCTCTAAGTTGAGAGGCTGCCTTTTCCAAACAGCCAATTATTCAAGAGAACACAACTCATATCTACATCAGACACAAACTAGTCTTTTTTTCATGTTGGCCAGGTACTCTTCTATATTGGCTTAATAAAATATATTTTATTAATATTTTATTCCTTTTCTTATTCCATTAGTAAGAAGTTCAACTTGAACAGCTTCTTCCCAAGAATTGACCTCTTGAAATTATGCAGGAATGATAAGTTAACACAAGGTTTAACTATTATCTTTTCTGCATAACCTTATGAACTTCACATGCCTTTTCTTACACTCATGCAACATCACACAGTAACACTTTATCTTGAATACCTCTTGGGTCTTATATTGGGTGAACATTATTATGAAAAATATAATCAGAAGGACTTGTTTACCTGCTATAAATGACCAAACTCTTTCATATAAAGTCTTCAATTTTGGCTTCTGTATTTATTGTAGCCCAAAGTTTTTAACATCAAAAATGTTTCTTCCTTTTCTTCCTTGCTGAATAACTTTTTCTGTTATGTGGAAATATATTTTATAGTAACAACTACTGTTTGTAACCATTTTCTGTAAGACTATAATTTCTATTTTATTATTAATGCCTTGACAAGAAAAATATTTTTGTGCTTTGAAAAAGTAATTTCTCAGAACAATTTCCCCTCAAAATATATTTTCTATTTTTTATATTATTTTGAAAAAAATCAATCGCAAGTATTTATCTGCATCTTTTATAACAAAAAAAAATTGGTCTATTTATGGTGACTGAACTTTTTTATTGCATAAGGTTCTAATATATGAAAGTAACATTTAATTTGATTTGGGAGGAGAAAGTGAAATTAGCAGTCAGTATATTAAACAAAGCAAAAATATTTTGTAGTCTGTCTGTGGATTTGTGGACCACTAATGGACTGTTGTAAACTTTTTTTTCTTTGCTCTTTGACTGCTTACTGAAATTCTCAGTTTCTACCAATAAAATATGAAATTATATTCTACAGTAAGAGATGCCAAAAAGCAAAATTATATTATGTTGAATAGGATATTCAGTTGGTAAAAAAAATATCTTTGAGTCAAAAAGACAATCATAAAATCTTATCGGCAAGAATGGCTTCTGATTAGATGTTAAGGCTTAGAAGCAATAATCAACACAAAGGAAAGATAAAATGTCAAAATATTCAGCTGAATATAATGAAAAAGAAAAGTGGCATGTTATCTGTGTAATAGTGGTGATAATGATGAGATGAAAATTTCTAGATTCTGATCTCTATGCTTTGTAGCTAAATTTGTTTTCTCCAACCTTTTCTAAAGTTGAGAAAATAAAAATCTAAAATTGAATTTCCCCTGAAACGAGCATTTCAGTATTTCTCTTTAGATTGTTTATATTCCAGTATGAATAGATTCTATGTTTAAAGATAAGCCATTTATTGAGATGAAAGAATTCTTGCCAAGATTTTGTGTTCTTTTTTTCTTTTTCTTAATGTATACTTTTTCTTGATTACTTTTTTCTTCTTTACTAATATCATCAGTTATTTTTTTTCTCTGAATAACTGGTTCAGCCTGCCAATTACCTTAATCTCTACCATATATAAATCTCATTCCTGTTGCATTTTGTGTTATCTTTCTTAGCAAGAAAGCTTTTCTCTTTACTGTAACTGTGATAATAAATATGATAAAGAAGAATTCAAGTGAAATTTTAAAGGTGAAGAAATTATTTTTATTGTATTTTTCTGTAAAAAAAATAAATGAAATAAACTTAAGTATGAGCCTGACTTTGAAATATGCATTATAAATATGCATAGAATAATACATTCAGTCTTAGGAAGAGAATTTTTGTTTTAAACTGAAGAAAGAATAAATTTCATGTCTTTAACTTGATATACATTTGCTTCTTTTTAGAATTTCAATAAAAAGATGATACGCATTTATCAACTAATAACAGAAAGTTTAGAATTTTAACTACTTAGATTTGCATAGAACTTGCATTTATGATAAATACAAATCCTGTTATAAAAGCCACTATTAAATCTGTCAATGTCAAAAGAAACAAAAAATGTTTCCTGTGATTCTTGGTAGTCTGAAACATCAAAGAAATAAATTGAATCATTCTCAAATAAACAAATATTTTATACATTTTGTTTTAGTTACTTTATAATTTGAAAGTTAAAATCTTGATGGAACTTTAATGTATTCATGAAGTCAAGTTTCTTTGATGTTATTCAGTATAAATCAAGTTTTATGCTAAAGAAATAGTTTAACATATAATTTAAACAGAATACAAGTACCAATTCACACCACTTATACAGTATACACAAATGTAATGATTTAATGATGTACTGGAATTTAAATAAGTCATTAGAATAACTAAAATTATTTAAACTTATAGAAAAAGATGATATAAATTTTGATTAGAGAAATCTGAAACTTTGTCTGAATTTCTGGGATGAGGTGTTATCATTATTTACATTTGAACTATTGTCCTTATCTCTATTGTTATTATCATGTTTTGGCTGTTGTGCTATCCAGATGTGTTGGGTGATCCAGGTAATGTTCAGGGAATATCAAACTGAACCCTTAATCTAATCTATGGGAGTAGATTGTCCTCATTCCACTGTATGTATCTAGGAATATATTGTCATTGTTTTTCATTGTTTAATACAATAATGTTCCCCCTATATAAGGCCCAAGAGTCACTCGAGGTAGAGGGTTACAGAGTAAAGGGAAAAGTTTATGCAGATATGTGGGGAAGGTGACAATTAGCCCTAGACTTGAGCAGGTTAAGTTGTAGTCATCAAGGAAGCATCCTCTTGGGAGTCAGTTCCACAAAGCAGTGGTTTATAAGAAACTGCTCAAGTAGAACTTACATCTCACTATTGGAATACAAAGATCTAGCAGAACCAAGGAATGTAGTTGATCCAAGCACTTTCCATGGAAGTAGTGATAGAACAGTGAGAGAGAGAGAGAGAGATTGGAGGGTAGAAAATAATTTATCACTCACAAGAACTCAGAGATTCTTTTGAATGCTATTGAGATGGGAAAGAGAGCACTGGGCAATTCCCACCCAAATATGACAACAGTACTCCATTTTAAGCCTGATCTGGCTCTTATAAAGGTAGAGGATAGCACGAGGAGTCAGGTACTTACTGGAATGGTACAAGAAACTGAACATTTTTCCTGCATCTTTAACAATAGATCATATGTACGAATTCTACTTGAGGTCTGGGATGAGCTTACCTCAACAAACATTCAATACATGGGGTCTCTATAAGAGAACACCTGTTCCTTTTGATAGCTGAAAATTCTTGTTTTTATTTAATACTGCTCAGTTGTTGCTTGACCTGCTTTCCTCTAGTTCTAAAGCATGTACTACTCAGAATTTAACCCTCACAAGGCATATTGAAAACAAGACAAGCAAAGAGTAACCTATTTAATAAGTCTAAGTAAGTAAATAGAGGAAAGGTCAAAGAGGAATGGTAATGGGGTAAGTGTTATTTAAAGCAACAAGGAACAGGAAGTTGTGAAGAGCTATGACCTCACAAGTCATAAAAAACATGGCGCATAAAAAAGACTATTCACTTGTTATATCTGCTTGTACATTCTGTGCTCATGATAGACTTATAATATGTTATGGGGTGATTTCTCAGTGGAGGCTTGTATTTGTACTAAGTCGGTCCTAAAATAGATTTGGTGTAAAAAACTTTAGTAACTTCATATAATAGGTATGCCGCAGAGTAATCTAGTGGTGGTCACTGATACTTTAGTATCCGACTAACGGTCATCCAGCATCAACTGACTGACCAACTCACTGAGCGGTATTCAGTCACCCCCCCCCATGAGGGCATCATGTGGCACAAGGCTGGATTAATGTGGAATCTCTGAGACAATGGGCTCAGTCAAAAATATGCCCTTTGAACCCATATAAATGGGTTCAGGGTTGGTTTACCTCCCCCGAAAGAGACTCTGCCCTTCGGCGTAGCCTCGTTCGGGTTCCTCCCCACCCAAAGGCAGAGAGTTCAACCGGTCAGTCGGTTGTCCGACTTCAGACTGAACTCAGACCAACCTACTGAGTGACTCCTCGTTACTCTTACTACTCCTACTTATTATAGGTGGGAGAGTCTATTTACTATAGAATAGGTGTGTTCCACTATAACATCCCCCTGTAAAACTTTACACTGTAGGAGTAAACAGTTTTCTTTATTTATTTTTCATTTTTTACAGAAAATAGTAAGAAAAAAAAATTTTTTTTTTTTTTTTTTAGAAACGTCGTAGCGTATCTCCTACATTTTTTGATCCACTTTTAAATGACCAGTTGCCTTTCTTTTTTCTCCTGGATTGGTGCACCGCAGGTAAAATTGTTGTTGGCATTGTTAGAACAAACATATCAGAAATCAACTCCATCAGCGTTTCTTTCATGGGACCGCTGTCAACCACGTCTGCTTACTGCACATGAATTTTTCGCCTTTCACCAAGTACATCATATAGCCAATCTGCTTTTCTATTTTTTTGGTACCTCCATAGTGTTACCAGAAACAACCTTCCGCTTTGAGCTTCTTAAGGATGGAGTCACAGTTTCTGTAGGTTCTTCTTGTGGTTCTATTTGTTCAGCTTCTAGCTTCCCTTTTGTTGATCTTGTGCTTCTTAACGTTTTCTGCGGTGACTTCAGTTGACTTAAATCATTTAATAATACTGCATGTCCTTGGTTGCAGGTAACTCTCTCCCCAGTTTTTCTCGGTGTCGGCTTCATCTTTACTTTCTGGAGCTTGTTTTTCACGTATATCGTTGGTGTTACCCATTCAACTTTTTTAAATATACCGGTTTTCTCTAATCTGTCCAATTCTTTATCTATCTGTTCAATTGAAGCAAACAGCACATTCCTTTTCTTTTTGAATACCGCCTGAGCGTTTTCTTTTGGCTGGAATTTTGCCTCCATCTTGGTACACGTTCCCAAACCTGGAGAAAAAAAACAGTAGGAAATGTTTCCTTAAGTTTCTTTACTAATTTTTGGGCTTCTGAATTTAAATTGTCTACTTTGTAACAGAAAGAATTTATTGGTAGATCCCATAATTGAAATTCTGTTATCCAATTCATACCAAGTAAGTTTGTGGTATTTTCTATGACAAATAGTTTAGTGTTTTTTTATTTAACGTGACGTTTGTAACAAATTCTCCAATAAATTGTATTTTTTCTCCCATCACTGAACTTGCAATTTTATTCATCTTCATTAAAGTTGGTTTCCCCAACTTCTTCCACGTATGCAAATTTATGATAGATAGATCGGAACCAGTGTCAAGTTGCATTTTTATTTTTTTATTACTTATTTCGATGGTAACAAATTTTCTGGTTATTCCATCGTTCACCTCGTCGGACTTTAATTTTCTTATTTTATTGTCTTTATTTTTTGACCTGCAGTGCGAGCTTTTATGACCCACTCTTTTACAGTTGAAACATTTTTTATTCCTAAAATTGCAATATCTGTACCAGTGAAGTTCACCGCAAACAAGACATGGCTTCGGGAGTTTTTGTTTATTTTTCTCTGGTATTTCACTTTTTGTTTGATAATCCACAATTTTAGAATTCTTTTTGGTAGACTGACTTTCTTTTTTGTAGCGTATTTTCCTTACATGCGAAATGCCAGACTGTTCTATCTTTTTCGAATCTTTCTTTATGCTAACATATCTTGTGCAGTCTTCTGCCAACTTCTGTATTGTAATCCTTGGTTCATTTTCCAATTTTGACAGCACTAATTTTCTCAACTCTGCGTCTCTTTCCGATACCAGCTAATACACTAAGCACTTAAAATTGACCACGCTTAACTCTGCTAGCTTGAATTCTTCACAATGCTTGTTCACATTGGCTGCGAACGTTATATAGTCTTGTTCATCATCTTTCATCAGATTCAAACATTTCCACCTCTTGTGAAACAAAGATGTCTTTGTACTAAATAATTCACTTAATATATATTTTCCTGCCTCGGTAAATGTCAACTCGCTAGTTTTTTTTTTTGGTAAAATGTAGTTTACTAATTTGTTATGCTCAGCAGTTCCTAATTTGCTTAAAAGAAGTCTAACCTTCTTTCCTTCAGACCACGAGTGGCAGTCCTCATTATACACGTCTGTATATTTTTTAAAATACTCCTCAAAAGTTATCTCTTCATCTAGACTGTACATGAATATTTCAATTGAATTCCATATTGTATTCTCTGGGAAAGAATCATTTTGTAGATTTTTCTCTTTCCTCTTCTCAACTATTTCCAGAATTTTGTTTTGAAACTCCTTATGCATCTGTTCCATTTCTCATTGAAACTGCATCTATTAAAAGTTTCCTCCTGTAGCTGCATCTGGAATGTTTTTTGTTGGTCTAATATTGTCATCTGTTGTTCCGACTGGAACTTAAAAAATTCCCGGAATATATTCTTGTATTCTTCCATCTTCGCAAAAAGTTTACACAATGCTTAAATATTGTAGAGTGGGGGGGTCCTACGAATTTGCAATTCATGACTTATTTGAGCAAACTGTCTTATCAAGAAAAAAAAATTCTTTTCTCAGTTGAGAATATGACTGATTTTTTGTCACTAAGTTGATGTCTTGTCTTTCGAAAAACTTTGCCAAGTTTTTTTGGGGGGTTTTTTAAGTGTGAATCCGAGATGTTGTCGCCAAAATTGTGACAAGCAAGTTTTTCCTTTTTCCTCCGTAAGAGTATGAATTTCATCACCAGTAATGTTGTGGTGAGCGAACTTTTTTTTTTCCTTCCACCGTATGAATCCGAATCCCTTCGCCAAATTACACTGTGGCGCACAAAATTTTTTTCCCTCTTCCACCGTATGAATCCGAATCCCTTGTAGCCAAATTTGTTATGGTGGGTGAATTTTTTTTTTCCTCCGTATGAGTACGAATTCCTAGTCGTCAAATTTGTTATGTGGCGAACAAATTTTTTTTTTCTCTCCGAATGAGTACGAATTCGTCATCGCCAAGTTTGTTATGGAGTGATTTCACAGTGGAGGCTTGTATTTGTACTAAGTCAGTCCTAAAATAGGTTCGACGTACAAAACATTAGTAACTTCATATAATAGGTATGACGCAGAGTCACTGATACTTTAGTATCCGACTAACGGTCGTCCGGCATCAACTGACTGACCAACTCACTGAGCGACTCCTCGTTACTCTTACTACTCCTACTTATTATAGGTGGGAAAGTCTATTTACTATAGAATAGGTGTGTTCCACTATAACATAATATTAAAGAAAAGTTCTAAAATAATTTATTTACAGTTGGACTAATATCCTCATTTTTGTTGTTACTATATATTTTTTATTCTGGTTACTTAAAAGCTTCCATTGAAGCTTTTCAGAAAAGTATGATACTATGGATGCACATATAGAAAGAGAAGAGGTGGATTTTATCTCAATTTCAAGTGTCTCTGTTTAACATCCAGCAGGTAGTCCTTTTTGAAGTTCGGGTTTTCTAAGTGGCATCAAGAATAAGAAGTGACCAAAGAATAACGAGCGAATGAGTGATTTTTGGAGATAAGGCAGCAGCAAAACTGGAAATAGGTTATATCCAGGTGCTGGTCTATATTAATAGTCATACTAAGAATTGGGGAAAGTTCTGGTTCACCCTTGGCAGGAGACGACTTGGCCATTGCTTAGTTCCTGTGCCATCTATTCATATTGCATGCCTCACATTGGGATATGTTGGTAGGGGGAAGAACTGACATAGCCAAAAGTTGTTCTAAATATCACTTACCTATCCACACAGATGAAACCCAGAATAAAACATCAACATATAATATGAGAAATGGTTCGATTTCTTATTTCTCAATGTGTTATTTGTCTTACATCTTGTTACCTTATGAGCAAAAGTGAACCCTTTTCTTGTTTTTGGTGCACACTGACAAGATCAAGAATTGAAATGCAATGTGGAGCAATCATTGGTCAGTTGGAGGAAAGCCTGGATTGATGGACACCTGAATAAGGTTGGAGGGCTCAATGGCTGAAATGCTTTGATAGTATAAATAAACATAATAACAAACATAAGGATATAAATCAGACTACAAATAAAGTGAATAATGATAACTCTTCAATCTCGAAATTTAGACAGAAAATAATTTCTCCCTTTAAAGGTAGGTGCATCAGTTCATTAAAATATATCAATAAAAATTCATGATAATGAACAATTATTAAAAACTCTTCTGGTGTTAGCCATTTTGATTTCTGTTAATAATATCCTCTTTACAATCTTCAAGATTTAGAAAATATGAAAAGAAAATTGTTTAACTTGTCCATAAAATGACAAAACATTTATACAATACGGAGAATTTTAATGACTGATTTTTTTAAAATATTTTTTAACCTAAGCTATATAAAAGCTACCTTCATCTCTGTGTTAGCACAAAATCAAAAGTCATCAAGACCAAGGGTTTGTAAAAACTGGCCTTGTTGAACATGGCAAATTATTTTTTCTCTCTCACAAACTGTAATTAAGATCTGTTCAGCATAGTTGTAGTATTTAGCACAGATTGGCTCCGTGTGTGCTTATGAAACTCAAAGGTATCTGAGAAGGCGTCTACATAAAGATTAGTTAACCTCCATAATAGGCTGTATAGTCTCTTAAGACTAATGGTTGCCTACAACCTTCATGTGCACATAAGATAAGTTTTTGAATATATTAGAATAAACAGTAAAAAAAGATTTTAAGAAAATTGTTGCTTTACCAATATGAAAATTAATTTTAATATTCACATAAATATTGTCAGAACAAATCAAGTTTATTTAATTAAAAATATCTTCAACCACCACCCAAAACACAATCCTTCATAAGATTTCACATTGCTATAGTCAACGAAGAAAATTATTCATACCTCGATCAAATTTGAATATTTTTATCCATTTCTCATAATCTAATGACTGTATGTTGCCAGGTTTCTATATGTTAATAAACACAAAAAAAGGAATATAAAATTCAATTTTCAGAACAATAGGTTAAATACAACAAATTTAACAGCTGAGTTATGCAATATAGGAAAAGACAAAATTATTTGTACAGTAGAAAATATTGTTTTAAATTGATTGATTCATGTAAGTATAAGTAATTTTCATAATTATTTTATCAGTAAAGCCTTCTTGACTATTTATTCAGTAGAATATTTGTGATAATTCTAGCAAAGGACATCGCATACTGCATAGTGTCACCATTGTTATTCTTACATTAACAACACGATGGGAAAGACAAAGAAACTTGAGACAGAGAATTATTGATTCCCACAAATCAGGAAATAGTTACAGCACTATTTCAAACCAGTTAGCTATCCCTAGGTTCATTATAAAAAAAAGTTTAAACAGTTTGGCACAACAGAGAATTTGCCTGGGTGTGGAAGCAAACCCAAATTGTCACCAAGAACTGCACGAAAACTCTGTCATGAGGTTAATATAAACCCACTAGCTGTTTTGATAGACATTGCCAAAAGTTTGGATATGATGAATATCAGCATAGGTACTTGCACAATACAACATTGTTTGAATAGAAATAGGTTGTATGGAACCTGACCATGGCGAACTACTGTTCAAAAACCATGTCACATTGTTTGGTTTTATTTTGCTAAAACATTCTTGGACAGAGAAAATTGCTTTTGGAAATAAATACTATGGAGTTATGAAACAAAAATTGAGCTTTTTGGACATACAGAATATTTAGAACAAGAAGGGTGATGCTTTCCTCCCAAAGAACACAGTGGTAACATTAAAACATGGAGGTGGCTCAATGATGTTTTAGCTCAAAGAGAAGTAATTGAAATGTGAGGAATAATGAAATCTGTAGACTATATCAAAATTCTGGATGAAAATCTACAACTCTCAGCCCCAAATCTTCTAGGTCTGTGATTTACTTTCCAGCAAGATAATGATCCTAAACATGTGTCTAAATCAGTGACCATTTGGCTTCATAAAAAGATTACACTTCTGCCATAGCCTTCAATGAGTCCTGATTTGAATCCTATTGAAAGTTTGAATAAATCGTCAGGAATTAGAATGTGTAACCATTGAAGAATGTAAGAAAATCCCAGAAAAGACTTGTTCAAATCTCATCAAAAACTTTAGAAAATAATTGCAGCAAGTTGTAAAGATGAGAGTCCATGTTGTTGATTACTAATATTGTGAAAATTGTTTGATTTTTTTTTTTCATACTGTATAAATAATTTTGTCTTTTCCTATTTTGCATAATTTGCCTGTCAAATTTGTTGTATTTAACCTATTGTTCTGAAAATTGAGTTTTATTTATTTATTTTTTTTTGTGCTTATTAATATATAAAAAACTGGCATCATATGGGCATTAGATTCTGAGAAATTGATTAAAATATTCAAAATTGATGGGTGTACAAATAATTTCATCATTGACTGTAGATAAAAATTATATATATATATCTTACTTATTATAAAACGCAGGTTGTGTGTGTGTGTGTCTGTAACGTTTATATGTTGGATTGAATTTCCTACATTTTTTAGCCGATTTCAACAAAATTACCTTGTGGTGGTTCTAACGGGACCGAAAATGGGAAAAATACAGTTTTTTAATAAAATCAATTTGAAAACACGATTAAGACACATCGTGAGAATGAAAGGGGAGAACTCACCCACAAAATGTAAACAAAAGAGCATAGCATGATGAAAAAGACGCCGAACTTGACAAAAACAAAATTTTATCGTCTAATGTTCATATTATTATTAAAGAGGAAAGATCAAAGTATTTTGGGGGTATTTTTTTTACAACGATTAAAAAATCGTTGCTAGCACGTCTGAAATTTTCGTTAAAAATATTGTTTTTTGTCAAAAAAAAAGGCAGATAATCATTTTCAATCATTTTTTCGATTTGATAAAAAAGATTAAAATCTTACTTTGATATTCTTTTAAAGTCAATTATCATTTTTTCAAAACTGATTTTAATAAAAACAGATATTATACTGTTTATTTAAAATATTTTGAACCAAGCTTAACTTAGCTTCTGCGCTGAAAAAATGTAATTTGAAAATAAATCAAAGCAGGTCATAACCTTTCACGTCGCTTGACGATTGACGAAAGGCACATTCATGACGTTTAGATAACTTACGGGAGGAGAATTCTTTCTACGGATGGAAGGAAGTGAAATTATTTAAGTGAACAAATTATTTACCTTGTTACTTTTTAAGGAAAACTTTCAGCGCTCTAATTTTTTTTTTTTTTTATTTATTTTTTTTTTGTACTTAGCTTTCATTTTTACGTTTATGATGCTTTATGGAAAATATAAAGAAATTAAAAAAAAAAAGACTGTTAATAGTGAGATTAAATTTCATAAGAAAAAGGTATCTAATTAATTTAGGTACCTTTCTTATGAAATTTTATCAGAAGTGTACATAAAATACTATAATTTTATGTACATTTATTACATTTTACTGTGTTATTTGTATTTCCATTCATTTTATTATTAATTTTGATATTTCATTTATGGAAAAATGTCATAACTGAGATTAATATAAAAATAGGATCATATAAATTAAAGTTTAGCAGTAGTTAAATTTCATAAGATGATATTGTTACTTGTAGGTACCCTTCTCAGTTGAAATTGAAAACTCAAATTAACTTCTCCATACGTGTTTCTCAAAAGTAAAGGGCTTAACAGCGGAGAACAATGCTGAACTCAAATAATGCAACTAAATTGTATTCTGGTTGGTCTTCCGTACTTGATAATTACTGTCCGACTATCAACACAAAAATTACCTTTCTTAATTACCATGGCTAATCTGATTGGTCCAAATTATACAATTTTCAAAGCGCTAGACAATGACAATCTCACACGGACATTTTGAAAGGTTGATGTTGCTTTTAACTAATGTTAAAATGTTTTTTTAAATTCAATTTAAACATTTTTAAAAATCTTTTAAAATTAAAGAAATAAGAAATAATTGTATTAAAAATTCAATTTTCATTGAAAAAATTTTTTTGCTTTCAGAAAATATTGTCCATATTCATAAAAACAAATTAAAACAAATAAAAGCATTTGAAACTAAATAATATATTTGTTTTATTGAGTTTTGTATGTTACAATTCACAGCTGATTTTCAGGTACGTTGGCCAAAAAAAAAAAAAAAAAAAAAACATGATTTGCATTCTTCAAAGCCTTGTGCTTTTAACTATTGTAATCATTAAAACCGATGGTCTCAATTTCTAGAGTTTTTCATAAAATTAGTTATGGGGTGTTAATAAATATAAAAAAAATATTTCTGCCATGACTTTAATAAAAAAAAAATATTTATAATAATTTCGATCATCTGTGAATAGTTTCTGAAAGTTTCATTAACATCTGACAATTATTTTTATTTTTGCAAGATTTTCCAAATTAATGTGTAATTAACTAATTAAGACATGCGTGTCCGTCAACCTTAAACCTTAAACAATAATCTTTGTCAATTTTATTTTTCAGTCTTTATGATGGTGGATACTTGATCTATCTCTTACTGTTACATCCCCGGCAACGCCGGGCTCTACTACTGTATATATATATATATATATATATATATATATATATATATATATATATATATAAAACACATAAAACAAACACCAGTCAACAATAATTTTCCCAACTAAATCATTGATAAACAAATAAAATTATTCTTACAAAAAATCTACGACACCAGTAATAAAAATACAATACTACAATACATCAACATATTTTATTGCAACTGGATGCAAAATAACTATAAGCAGGATGAATTTGCTATAAGCAAAAATATTAAACCCCATATTTTTGCTGTAACCCCTGATAAACATAAAGTTTATAATATATTATAGAAAATGTAAGGCTGCAAACCTTGTTGTCACTAACTGAAATAACTCCATCAAATCTAAACTAGCAGTGACCAGTATAGTGTACCAATTTCAATGCTCAGTACAAGACTGTGTTACTTGTCAAAATCCAATTACCTACAGGTTTTCTAAGAATAGAAGTGATGCTCAGGTCAACCAATCAGGCATAACAATGTGACCACCAAAAAAGATATACACTCCTTCACATACTATGTAGAAGACAACACATGAAACTCACCATACCAAAGCAACATCCTTAACAATGGCTATAGAACCATCTGAAGGCACTCGGAGTAATAACATTTATGGTCAATTTTTATATTCTTTATAAAAAAATAGGAAAAATGTTAGAATGCTGGAAAAACTCAATAAAAGATTAATTAAATCTTCCTTGTCGGACATTTTCAATAAAAAATGCTTGTGAGAAAGGCTGCTGCCCAAATATACATTAATAGATATATATAATACTCACACACACACACACACACACACACACACACACACACACACACACACACACAAAGAGTGCAAAGGAAAAAAATTGTCATCTAAATTACACAAAAATGAAAATAACACTGACATCTCATTTTAACAGATATATTTACCAAAATTACACAAAAATATCTTGAAATGCTAAAGAGTAAATTTATTCAATAAAATCACCATTGGCTTCAACCACAGCTTCAAGACTACTTTGGAATCTCATGCAACTCTTCTGGACGGTCTCCTTGTTTAAATTGGTGAATGCTGCCATAACCCCTTACCTTCAGTTCATCTTTGGTGTTACAAGGAGATTTGTTGGTCTCTCACTCAACTGCACCCCACACATAATAATCAAAGGGGTTGCAGTTTTGGGGATTAGGTGGCCAGGTATAATTGGTTATGTGGTCACAGAAATTGTCTGACAGCCAAGATTGGGTTCTCCTGCTTGTCTGGCATGGTGCAGGGTCCTGTTACCAGACATGGGGTCTTCCAGCAGCCACCCTCTTGACCCAGGGCAGCACAACCTCCTCAAGGCACTTAATGTAGGACTCAGACTCGAGTCTGAGGCCCTCAGCAACAAATTCAGGAGTTCTTTTCTTATCAGAATTACCAGAGTGTTTTCTGAGCTGCCATACTTTCATAATCACCATTAGACTCATCCAACTCTTTCTGTATCTCTTGCAATGTTGTCAAATTGACACCCAAACACTCTGAAATGTTTGTATTGGAGTTTCTGTTAGTAATGCTAAGCAGTACAGCATGCCATTTCCAAATTTCTGGTGGAGTTAATTGCA
This sequence comes from Acanthosepion pharaonis, assembly GCA_903632075.3. Taxonomy (NCBI): domain Eukaryota; kingdom Metazoa; phylum Mollusca; class Cephalopoda; order Sepiida; family Sepiidae; genus Acanthosepion; species Acanthosepion pharaonis. The sequence continues at coordinate 29,059 of CAHIKZ030000571.1, read as the reverse complement.
TCATGGTGCTCTTTTTCTCACAGATGGTACCCACCTGGCCTTACTATACTGTGCAGTCAACAAAAACAGACAACATACATGCACAAAATTAAAAATATAAAATGGCGACAATTTATCCATCGCACCCTGTATAACAGTGGACTTAAGAAGTCTAATTTCCTGAAAAACTGCCTTAAAAGATTTTATAAATTTCAACTGATAATAACTCTAAATGTTTAGTCAATGAATGTCAAATGTTTACTTTATGGAAACTGTCAAATTGACAAATACCATTTGTTAATCAAATAATGATTTTTTTCTATCATTGATTATTTTTGCATTTATTTAAATTCTGTGCATGCATAGATTGATATTAAAAAAAGAAAATTAATTGTAAATAATATCTATTTCATTATCAGGTTATCAATCAATTTAATAAACATGTTTTTTTATGTGGTGTGATGTTATAATTGTTTCTCATAATGTTTTTATTCATACAATATTCAATCCCAAATATATCCTTTGGAATAGATGATTTCTATAGTTTCTGAAGTCATTTTTTATTTTTGATGAGTTTAAATGTTGCTTTGTTTTTCTTGCAGCTATGTACCCTGGAACTTACATGAACCATCACCTGAAAGATATAATTTTGAAGGAATTCTAAATCTCACGTAAGTTTTAAATGAAGATTTTTTTTTTAAAAGCACAATTCAACAAAACTCTGTTCAGTATAATTAATATAATCAAATAATCTGAACAAAAGTTTGACAAAGAAAAAAAGTTCATTTCATAGGCACTTATTTGCTAATATTATTCATTTAATCTTCTATCATTTGAGTCACCCAAATTTTGATCATATAATTTTGCAATTATTTATAATTCTGCAAAGGGTATGAAAATGTATAATAAATTTTGTACCTGAGAGAATAGTCATTAAGAAAATAAAAATGTTTTGTGCTACTGAAATCTAATGATTTTGTGCTGTACTTTGTTTTCTTGTAATATAATAAAAGATAGTCATCTAATTTTTAAACTTATGCAGTTACATGATTTACAAAATTTACTAAGGTGGTATATTCTTCCCTCTTCCATCTACAGAGTGACAAACCAAAACTCAAAGGATAAATGCTTAGTATTACGTAGGACCATCTCTAGCCAGCAAAAGTGACATTGATTCCACAAATGGCTGGAATGACTTCTGGATAACTGATCAGCAATCTCATTAAATTTCCATCATTCCCTAATATTTATAGGTGCAGGATTTTGCATGAAAATAGACCTCTCCATCAGATTCTATAAATGCTCAATTACATTCATGTAGGCTAAACATAGTGGCCATACCATTTGTCAGAAGTCTCTAAAATACTCTTTTAAACAATTCTTGGACCCAGTGATACTGTGCAATAGTCATCATTTTCAGAGTTACATGGAATTCATGAATGGGTGCCAATGGTCATGAAGTTGTGTAATGTATAAGTCACAGGTGAATGACATATTTAGGCAGACCAGCTGATCCTATCCATACCACATGTACATACCACCATTATATAATAGAGCTACCATCAGCCTGCATGGCATCTTTTAGACAACTAGGATTCATTACATCATTACACCCAGACCGTACTATCTGGAAATAACTTAAACTATGACTCTTCAGACTATGCTACATGTTGCCAGTCCTCCAGTATCCTATTAATGATGTCACAAACCTAGGTGAAGTGATGGGATTATCATGTCATTAACAGGGACCATCTGGCAGGTCGTCGTCTTCTTTGTCCTAAAGAATACTGACCTGACCTCTTGCATTGAACATACTTATAAGGCAAGCTAATTTTGCAATTCTAGCCACTTCTAATCAGGATCTTTAATGGTATATGCTTGACCATTGTGCTATCTATGATGAGCAATATTGCCTTTCATCATGTAGACATGTGATGTGTAGATTGAGAGATATAAAATATCATCACAATTTCAAAACTGAAATTCCTCCTGCATATGGAACTTGCTATCATAGCACTTTTGAATTCTGATAATTTACATTGCTTTGCCATGACCAGACTAGCCAAAGTTCAAACTGACTCTAGATATCAGAGAACAGCAGATATAGTTCTGGACATTTCCATGGTGTCAAAGTTCAGTGGTGCTACCTACAGCTACCCATATGTACTGCTCACTCATGGCTTTTAGTATATCACTGCAATTCAGAAATACTGACTTCTACTTTAGTAATCATCCCATAATCATGTTCCAAGTAACTTGACCATTTCTCCCTGAAATTGTTCTGATCAAAGTACCAGTTTTTTGGGGTTTTTTTGTTCTTAAGTTTGAAGCTGTTTAAAATTTCTGAACTATGTAATCTGTTAAATAGTAATTGCATTTATTGAATTTTTAAAACTAGAATTTTTTGCATCACACTAACATGTGTTAAAAAAAAAATTTAGTACATAAAAACTTATAAAGTTATACGAAAAACAATATTGTATTTTTATTAAGTAATAGTTATTTTAATCATTAAATTGTTTTTAAAATAGTGGGAGTATTTTGTATGTTAAATAATAAAATTTAATTTTTCACAAAAATTAATGAAAATTTATTGTACTAAGTCTTAGTACCCTAGTAAAACCATCTGTATTTTGTACTCCCTTACCTGTTTGCACTTCTCCCTAAAATTTGGTTTCACTTGGTCACTCTATGTCTATTTTAGAGAGTGTGATGGATAGGACAGACTAACAGAAATCAGAGAATTTTACATATAACAATATCCATGAAAATTTAATGATTTTCTTATTTGAATTTTTTGATAGAACATAATTTTTAATTTAATGATTGAATAAGCTCCTTGTGAGTTTCATGACTATAAATCCATGGAAATTTCCATATTTCATCTTTAAATATTTAAGCTTAACAAATTCAAAAGATTTTTCAAAAATGGTGAATACAGATCATTATTTAAAGAAGTGGGTAGAAAGGAAAAGATGAAAATTAAGTTTTTCCATTTCAAAGCAAATATTAAACATACAATGTGTTATCACTTCCTCTATCTATTCATTCTTTCATGAAAACTAAACAGCATCTCTCATATATCATTTTCTTCTGTCTTTCCTTGCAGTCAAAATGGAATAGTCTATTATTTATCTGAGATAATGATAGGGTGTAACTAATTAACAAGCAGGATTATAATATGATGTATATCGGTCTTTTGTGCCTTACATGCAATGTACATGAAACTGACTAAGAACACAAGCATCACATGATGAAATATAAATGATGTTCACTCAGACATTTTTCAGATTATCTCCGTTTCTAGTTGTCCGCTGTTCTTCAATGAGAATGTTAACTAAAGACCAAAATGTGAATTAAGAAAAACTATCAGAAAAGTCTGTATAAAAGAATGTAAAATAATATGCTGTTTTCTTTTTTTATTCAAACTGCTGAAGATAAAATATTGTTTTGAAATATTCAGGTTTAAACACTAATCACTTTATATTAGTTGTTTTGTATATCTTATGCTATTTTGATTTAAATTTATTTCATTAATCATTTTCTATTCCTTCAATTATTGAGGTTTTTCTTCACTTTTAAAGTGCAACTGAGAAACTGAAATTGAATTTAATAATTTTCTGACTCAAATTCTTCTTCCTCTGCAACTACAAGTTGGTTAGGCATACAACCATATTCCTCACATATGGAATGGTGTGCTGAAAAGTTTTCAGCTCAACCAAGAAGCATTTACAAATAGAAATTCTAATGTGTGGTCATTTGGCTTGATTTTGGGAAGTGAGTCAGGAAGTCAACCTCATATTAAACGAGAGACAAACACCATAAACATGTTCACACACACACACACACACACACACACATATATATATATATATATATATACAGTAGCAGCCATAATATAAGGAACGGAAACAACAAAGACATAAATATGTGTATTACTTAAAAAGTAATGCATGATTAGCAATGAAATTTTTACCGAATAAAGATTAGGGTGTAATGCATAAATATTATACAAAGTTACAAAAATTTACATAATAGTTTTTTTTTAAATAAAGATTAAATGGAACAAAGGAAATAAGCTACAGGACAAAAGTTAAGGAACGATCTTGTTAATACTTCATTGTGAACAAAATATCAAAAAAATTTAATATTTAGTAAACATCCCCTTATTTTCAATGACTTCTTTGCATCGTCGACCACATCTAATTAATTTCTTGCAAAAATCAGCAGTAATTCCCTCCCATTCATCTTTCAGTAACTCCCATAGGTGATCCTGGTTTTTTCGGGTTTCTTTTCTGAGCCCTTTCTCCAATTATCTTCCAAACATTTTCTATTGGATTCAGGTTGAGACTCTGAGCTGGCCACTTCATTAGGGTGATTCCTTCTTCTTCAAATAAAGCCATAACCTTCTGAGCCTTGTGGCAAGGTGCATTGTCCTGCATGAAAATAGGAGATTCATAAGGATTATGGTGTAATCTTGGTACCGCATGCTGCTGAAGAAGCCTTTTGTAAATCATAGCATTGATATTGCCATGTACGCAGATGATAGGGCCAACTCCTGCAGATGAAATCATTCTCCACACCATCACATTGCTGCCACGAAACTTAATGGTTTTCTTGACACATTGAGAAGACAGTCTTTCACCTGTTCTATGGTGTACATAAGTTTTGCCCTCAGAACCAAATATAGTAAACTTGGACTCGTCACTGAAATGAACTGCATCCCATTGTGCATCAGTCCAAACAACATGTTCTCTTGCATACACCAGGTGTGCCCTTTGGTTTCGCTTTGAAATGAGAAGCTTCAAAGCTGGAATATGGGCATGCAATCCTGCATTTTTTAACCTGCGAGCAACCGTTTTCCTTGGGATCTTATTATCTGTCTGTTCATTAAATTTACGATAAATTGATGTAGTAGTTTCAAAACGGTTTTTAGTAGATATTCTAACAATTCTTCGATCTTCTCTTTGCGATGTTTTTGGAGGTCTGCCACTTTTTGGTTTTGCATCTAACATTTTATCGGTTTTATACCTGCTAATTATACGATGAATGACACTTTAGACCTATGAACAATATCAGAAATTTCTGAAATTGACTTTTTTTTCTTGATAGTTAGCGATAATGAGTTTTTTCTTCAAAAGAGGGCATTTTGCATGTAGAATTTGCCATATTGCTTAAAAATAAAGTCCTAATGATAAATGAATTTTTACTTATTGTTGAAAAGCTCCATCGAGTTTTTTAACAATGTAAATTAAAAGTTTATGCAAATTATTAACATCGTTCCTTAACTTTTGTCCAGTAGCTTATTTCCTTTGTCCCATTTAATCTTTATTTAAAAAAAAAACTATTATTTAAATTTTTGTAACTTTGTATAATATTTATGCATTACACCCTAATCTTAATTCGGTAAAAATTTCATTGCTAATCATGCATTACTTTTTAAGTAATACACATATTTATGTCTTTGTTGTTTCCGTTCCTTATATTATGGCTGCTACTGTATATATATATATATATATATATATATATATATATATATATATATATATACAAAATATTGCACATTGAGTGGGGGGGTAATAATAAAATAGTGCTCAATGTATAATAACAGAGCTGTAATTAATACTAAATATATATTTTATTCCTCTCACAATGCAATTATCAGGTGCTGACTGAAAACTGAGGATTGCAATGTATATGAAACTCAGAGTTGCGTTACCGGTGAGGAATATATATATATATATATGTGTGTGTGTGTGTGATACAAAATAGTTTTATAGGTAAAAGTGCTCAATATCAGGGATAGTGCTTATGAGAATATATGAAAGTGGACATAGAAGTCAACACCAGATGGCAACAGTCTGTTTCATGCTTGAATGTAATCTTCAAACCATCAGTGTTCACTTATATATACAGGATGTCCCACAAAAAATATCAGGAAATTTGGTACAATTTATTTAATTGTTGGAATTTTTCTTAATTATTTGAAACAAAAGCAAAGGATAGAAATTTAGTAGCTTAAAACAGAACAAAAACACAAAAGTTAGATGTGATGTTTAAACTAAAAATGTTAATTTTTTCATATGTTCATTAAGTTTTTTTTACCATATAGTAAATCTAAAATTTTGTGTCTTTTGTGGGGCACCCTGTATACATAAAACAGGAAAATTAATGACAAAATTGAAATTTTTATGACATATGCATATCTACTTAGAAATATGACGTCATTGCTTTTTTAATCCAATTACTCTTTGATAGAATACAAAACATCCGATATTTACATTTAATATTGTGTTAGGTGAGGTACAAGTACTGGTAATTTATGGTGCCTGTGTACAGCCTTACAGATACACAACTTTATATATAAAATGTGGAAATTTTTTTTTTTTTTTTTTTAAAGGGTGTTTTTATATGCCTTCAAAAATATGATATTTTGAAGATTTCAGAACATTTTAATGGTCTCTTAAGTCTAATAAAGAATTAGGTGTGACAGGTATTGAAAGGTTATATACCAATATTTTTGTGTGTTTTAGTAGTAGAAGTGAACATATTGCTGGACTTTTTGCTTATATCATCATAAAAGAGTAAATCTTTTCCTATTGACTGTCTTATATGTCATTTATTTAGTTCACATGATATTTAGCAAATATTTATTCATTTTTGTAGTTTATATTGAGTGTTTGTTGATCATATGGATTTACTGCAAGAAATCCATCAGTGTAATTGCAATGTAAATATCATTATAAAGTATCAATTCTATCAGCTATCATTTGATCATACAGAGATTAAATTGAGTTTTGCACTCTCTCTCTCTCTCTCTCTCTCTCTATATATATATATATATATATATATATATATATATATATATAAAATATGGGGCAATAATCACTACAGATTCTTCCTATGCATTATTTGTCCTCATAAAAGAAAAACAGTAACAACATTAGAAAAACTGAATAAAAACTTAGAAAATTTTACTTGTCCCTCACATTTAATGGAACATGTATATAAGAAGGATTGTTCAACCCAAAAGTACTATATACAGGATATCCAGTAAAAAAGTGTCAAATTTATTATCACTGTTTTACCTTTCAGGAATAAAATGACTTTGAATAAAACTACTGCCTCCAAGTTAACACACTTACAACAAAAATCCTTTTTACACTCGTAAGAACTGGTAATAAGCTGAAGAAGCCCAGTCATATATTAATTTCAGGGATTCATAGATCATGGAACTTTCAAATGCATGTTTATCCAAAAAAATCAAATCCGAATTTAAATATAATAACATATTTGAAAGTTACATAAAAATCAGCAACTGAAAATGCAAAATGCTGACTACGCTAAACAAGTGTGCAACAAGCAGCAAATCCAAATATTTGTCGGTGCCAATTCCAAGTAAACATTTTGTACCTAATAATCATAGTTTTTCACAGCTATAAAAAGATTTCTGAATAATATAACAAAAACGGTCCTTATCTTAAACCAAGAAAAAATCATGGAATAAAAATTGAGACATCATTTATAAGGTGATAAAAATTTGATGTTGGCCCCATGCTTTGAAAAAAAAATGATAGCATTCACCAGTGACGTTACCTTGATGCCAAATTATTTCCCTTTCAAAAGAAAAAAGGAGAAAACCAAAATGTGCCAAAAAAAAAATCTCTTTTTGCACTGACTCAGGGGTTCAAACCTGCTTCTTCAATTAAATCTGCAAAACAAACAATGCACTCTCAATATCTTTCTTTCCTTTCTTCTACTCCCTTCTTTATTTCCCTCCTTCTTCCTTCTCTTCCTCAGCAACACTTGAACAGGAACCACGACACCAAATTCCTTTTATTCCCTCAACCATCCACCCATAATGCATTGCATTTCATTTCTTCACTTAATAAATGCTCCTCAACTTTTGTTTTCTCCATGTAATCTGGAATGGTGGTAGGGTATCTTCTTTTATGTGCCATGTCCCTTCAGGACTTTGGTGATCATGACTTTCCACAACTTCCTGTTCTTTGTAGCTCTTAGCAATGTTTGTCTTTTTGCTATCTCTCCTAATCCCTGTTCTGCAACCATTAATACAAATAATTACGTATGTTATTTGCTATTTTCCTGTCTCTCTTGCCTTCAGTATGTACTGTTTGTATCAAATTTCAATTATTTCTTTCTGATGTTAAGTAGAAATGTCCTTTTTGTTTACTTTTTTCCTTAAAACGTCATTGTTGCTTGCATGTTCAGTCTATAATGTCCTCGGCATCCTTCTATAGCATTACAAGTCTTTTGCCTCAATTCTTTTCATTTGTGAGGAGATTGTCCAGCATTCACTGCCATAGAAGAAGACCAATATAGCAGTTTAATATTCTTTTCTTTGTTGTTAATGAAATTTTGCTATTTCTTAATACTTTGCTTAGCTTTTGGAAGGCACCATTCACTATTCCAAAGAACCTTAAGTTTTGCAAATGCTCTTCTTCACTCACATCAGCCAAATCACATCAAATAAAAGATTTAAAGTAAAGGAAAAATGTTCATAAAATAAAGTATATTGTTTATCAAGAATGAAGTGTTACTACTATGCCATTAAGATATGTACAAATATATATATGAGAGAGAGAGAGATACATATGAATTACAGTATTATTATTCTTCATTTATGTGCTGTCTCTCTTCAAGACATCAGTAATCATAACTCTCCACTATTTTCTATCTCATGTTGACTCTTAACAGTTTTTCTTCTTTTGATAAGCCTCACTTCTACATTCCACCATCCATTCACGCAAACTCATCACGTAAGTGGTTTGCTGCCTTCTCTTATTTTTCTTGCCCTTAATATGCCTGTGAGGATTAAGTTTTTCAACCCTCCCTCCCTCATTAAGAATTTCAGCTGTCTTTTCCTGATTTTGAGTATAAGTGTTCTTTCTGCTACCATTTTCTTGAAGACTTCCTTGTTGCTTACTCATTCTATCCATGGAATTTTCAGGATCCCTCTGTAGAACCACATTTCTGCTAACTCTAGTTTTTTTTCCTCATCCATGGGGAAATTGTCCAACATTCACTGTCACATAAGAGGATGGATATCCCGTAGCAATCCAGCATACTTTTCTTTTCTTTTTTCTAATGTTTTTTTTTTCTGTTTCTCAGCACCTTGCTTAGCTTTTGAAATGTTTCTTTTACTATTTCAGTTATGTGTTTGGATATCATTGACACATTTTCCATCATCTATTAAAATGCTTTCCAGATATTTTAAATTTATAAACTTGATGTTTATATCTCTAATTCCTAACTTGAATTTTGGACATTTTCTTTTGCTGATGACCATAATTTCTGTCTCTTTTTTTTCTTGATTTCTTCTACCAACCTCTTGTCTCATGCCCCTTTCTATTTTTGTATAGCAACTCTATTTTCTATCTGTATGCTCCCAGTATAAGTTCAGGATTATTTCTTACCATTTAACATAAAACCTCAATAATATTCTTCACTCTTACCAGCATTAAATATTTTTTGAAAAAAGGTGTGAAAAAAAAGAAAGAAAAACCACACCTCTAATCAAATACTTAGCAACTTATGTAGGATTCAGTTATATTGAATTTTTGAATGTAAATATGTGTTAGATATAAAAAGTAGAAAATGAATGAAAAATTTCAATTTCTGAAGTCCAAAGTCAACTTCATGGTTGTTTGCAAATTGCTGAACAATATATGTCAGTGAATGACTTCTGTTTGAAAAATGTCTTCAGGAAATTTTTTGATAGATTTGCTTGAGAGTAGGAAGAAGTAGAATCATGATGGCTGTGCATAAGAAAGAATGAGTTGTGCAAATGATAACTAATCCAGAACCATTGATGATTACTGCCAAGGGGATTAGAATTGATTTCTCTAACTTCAAGTGAAATCCTATTAAACGCAGCAAGTTTTAGCACAGATCAAATGAATATTTAAAGAGGATGTTTTTGTAGATTTCTGATGAAGACACTTTCTTCAGAGATAAAAAAACAGACATCATCTTTATTAATGATTTTGTAAAATGAGACGGATTTATCATCAGATGCAGATAAGATATTTTAACACAAATTGAAAATAATTTATGAGATGGTTGGCGTAATTATGAAATGGAAAGTAAAGAATTGAATTTTGGTAGAGAGAGAAGAGGAGGAGGAAGATTATTGCCTGATGTTTTGATCAAAGAGAATGTATTTAACTTGTGTTTTTTATCATTAATGTTTTACAGAATGTCAAAATAATTGTAAAAAATCTATTTTCATTGCAAACTTATAACAGAAAAACTGTTTGTACTTTGTTAGTTTAGTTTTCTTTGTCTAAGCTATTTTTGATTGAAACTGGGAAACATTAGTATGATTTGAGACAGAAATTTCAGATGCCTACACATACACTATAGTCACATAGATTCTTGGAATATATCATATTTCCTCAAACCTCTCTTGTAATTGATTTAAGGAAAGGCTGCACTCAATATATACCCAGTAAGGAGATTAATTAGAGTTAAAGACAATCCTAGGGAGGAAAGAAAATCTGACCTTAGTAACAGACAGCATGGTGGCAGGCTAGTTGCTGCTGTAAATGAAGATAAGGCCAAAGCTGACAGAAGAATAACTATTGCAAAACTTTGTGAAAGTTTTCAGATGTGCCATGGTAGTAGCTGCAGTTTAATGTAGTCTCTTTGCTACTCAGTCTATGCAAAGTAGATTTACAGCATGCTGATGGACTCCATGAGCAGAGAGTAATCTCTGCTCATGGAGTCCATCAGAGAGTAATCTCTGCTCAAGAGCTTCTGAAGATGCACAATAGATATGGCTCTCAAAGGGCAGGGATTCTACAATGATGATGATTTAAAAGAAGCAACTCACACACAGCTAAAAAGGCAACCCAGAAAATGATATTAAGCAGGTTTACATTACACCTTTTCAAAATGGAATACCACAATGGAGAAGGAAGGAAACTAAAATCTTCTTTATTGTATCATAATTTTTGTTTGGGTAATTTTTAGAAAAAAAAACAAAACAATATCAATGGATAATGAACAGATAATATGAATGGTTTTGCTAAAAAAATAAATGATATGAGTTAAGTGAAATCTCATATTATTGAATTAAGATTTCATTTTTGTAAATATTATGACTGGATTCATCAGTATTGACATAATTGTGAATATAATAATATATCATTTTCACACTATATGGTTTGGGTTGGGGGTATAAACAAGTACCATTGGAAAATATTGTTGCTGCATCCTGTTTTAATGGCCATGATCTTTCCAAAAACATATCTGACCCTTGGGTCATCATTTGATGAAAGCTTTCTTGGCAGTGTTGTTGTTTTTCTAGTAAGTAAATTAAATTATATTTTATTTTAAAAGATTGTTTTGATACAAGGTTCAAATAATTGAGCAGACAATGAAGATTGAATTCACACACACACACACACACACACACACATATATATATATATATATGAGAGGCAGACAGTGGTATGAACATAGAAATCAACATTGCATGATTTGAAGATTTCAGTGAAGTATGAAACTTACAGTCACTATGTAGTGTTGATTCCTATGTCCATACTGTCTCTATATATGAATGCTTTACCTTTTTGCTATCAATCAATCAGTCCTCCATAAATATACTAAATTTTAAACTATACATATGCTAAACCTTACTAACATCACTATGACTGAAGAAATGTGTGTATTCTACTTATAAGGTTGTATAGTAAATACATTTTTACAATATGTACAGATCATAAGCACAGAATGTGGAATTATTGAGTCAAGCCTGGCTATGCTCATTTTACCCAAATACCTTTAGGAAAATTTCAAATCCATTTATTTTCTCCCGAGCTAAAGTTAAATAATAGAGTAGACTAGTATCTCCAACTTTGGATGGCAGCCAGTTTAGTAGAAGAACTCTAAATACAAAACTGTGGAGATGGCAACAGGAAACCATTCCATTATCCTTCCCAAGAATTCATGTCAGTTCACAGATATTCAAAAGAAAAGGAATCTGTAGAGGGTCATGACTGCCAACACCCTGAAGGGAAATGCCATTAAAATATGTATGGCTATAAGCCCAAAATGAAGAATTTTGATCTTTATAAATAAATAATTTTCTTAGAATACTGAATCAATTATCACACAGGAAAGAAAATGCTGTCATAAGGTAAATGCAACAATGCAATGGTGGTACATTTTTTTAAAAGAACATTCATTTTCTGTGAGAAAACACATTAGATTATGAAATTTGTATTATTCTCAAAACAATTACATGTAATTAACACATTATCAACTTTTCACCATGAAGATCAACTGACATCCGTTCTAATTAAATATTATTTTACATGAATTCTAATTAAACATTATTTTGCATCAGTTCTAATTAAAGATTATTTCTACTAATTCTAATTAAACATTTCAATTCTAATTAAATAGTAATTATTTTATCCCTCAGTGAATTTATCATTGTTACAAATTCTGACAAGTCTATCTATTACACATTCTAGGTGACCTACATTTATTCAGATTGTATAAAATATAAACAAAATGTATTATCATATATATATATATAACATAAATGCAAAATTTTGGTGCATGTCACACTTTTCAATTAAAGGGACACAACTGAAAAATGGTTGTGAAGTTTCAGTCTCAAGTATTCAAGACTTTATTAACCATGTTTATGCAAACATTAAACACCATTTCATAGATACAAACTGGCTTTGTGAGGTCACCATATTAGCTCCCAAGAATCAAACTGTGGATGCCATCAAATGGAAACTTCTCCAAGAAATTTCTAGAGAAAGCAAGAAATACTTTTCCATTGACACTGTGGTTGAACAAGAGCAGGAAGTGAATTATCCAATATAGTTCCAGAATTAATTGAGTTCTCCTGAAAGAACATCACACAAACTGGAACTAAAAGAAAATGTGGCAGTTATACTATTGAGAAATCTGGATTCTCCAAAGCTTTGTAATGGAACAAGGTTAATTATCAAGAAGATACTTCCTCATCTCTTGGAAGCAGAGTTCCTTACTTTCCAGGAAAGGACAGAAAAGTTTTAATTCCAAGAAACCGCTTAATTCCTCCAGTTCTCCCCTTTGAATTCAAAAGACTTCAGTTTCCAGTGAGAGTGAGCTATGCAATTTCAGTCAATAAGTCTGAAGAACAATCACTGAAAGGAACTGAATTTCATCTGATGGAACCATGCTTTTCTCACAGCCAGCTCCATGTTGGTTGATCAAGAGTTGGGAATGGAAACAAGCTATTTGTACTCGCCCCGAATAGGAGAGACTAAAATGTTGTTTATCATGCAGCTTTGCAATAAGTTTCAAATAGACAAATTATATTATTGTTTTGATAAAAACTGTTATCTGATAGTGCTGCCTTTAAGCTAGTGTGTTTGTGTGTGTATATATATATATATATATATATATATATGATAAAAAATATACATACACATTTGCACATATGTATAAATATATAAATTTCTACTTCAGGTGTTATAAATACAGTACTGAATGTTATGTGACAGAGCTATAAGTATATATTAGTGATGGTCAGAATATGGTCTGCACCTGAAGATTGAAAGAACTGCATGAAACTCGAAGTCGTACTAACAACGTTGGGTATTATGTATATTTACTTATATTCCCAAGAGGACAGAATCCAGGTAGAACTCAATGTCCATGACAGTAAGAATATAATATAAAAGGCTCAAACACTAATATTCCATGGTTTTAATTTATTACATTGGAATCATAATCATGATCCAATTCATCAGACCTACAAATTCAAAAGAAATCAGAAAATATTAATGTTTGAGCTGTTTCATATTTTATAAATATATATATATATATATATATATATATATATATATATATATATATTAGTGTTTGAGCCTTTTCATATTTTATTTATATATATATATATATATATACACACACACACACACTGGAATGTGCCATGTTTTATATTATCAAATTTCTTTGAAGAGTGGATTCTAGTTTTCTTATCCCTACTGTTATCACCAAAGTCGGTGCCTTTTTCTTTTTTTAATTTAAATCTCTGTAATGAGTTGGTCAGTCAACTTGACACCCCCAAAGTGAGTGGAGGTGGACAGGTGTGGGAACTGTGATTGGTAGCTGGCTTGTTGGTGTTTTGCATAGGTGAGTTACCAAGCTCTATGTAAAGAGCTGGAATGAGAAGGAGGGCAGTGTTTTTCAGTCTCAGAAGTGGGGACTGTGTCCGTCGCTACGACAGCAGGAGAGAAAGAGACAAAATCATTTATTTTTTTGTGACACATTCCAACACAATCTCTTTTTGTATGATTATAAATGGCTGAATGGTGGACTTATCAATATGTAAGATAGATTGTGGAGATAAAAATTGTCTTGCTCAACACAATGAACCAACTTACCTAGCAGCTGACCTAGCAATAGATTCATATAGTCTTTCCATCTCAGCTTGGCTGAGAACATTAGCCCGAGAAGTTGCAATGTGTCACTTTCCTGGAGGTTAGCATCAACCATGCTGATAGAAAGTAGAGAGGGGTCTCTAAGATGATTAATAGAGAGAAATTTATGCCTTATAAAATTTTCATGTATAAAAATATTAGGGTGTTGCAAAAATCATTAGTACCTTATTTGCAAAATGACCAAGAAGTTGACTTGTACATTGTGTATATATCAACTTTTAGAATGGTGAAAAGGGGATAATTTTATTTTGGTATAAATCATGTCCTGAATATAAAAAGCACATTTAACACTATTTAATCTTCATGTTTAATCTGGGGAAAAAGTGAAATTGAACCCAGGCAATGGGACCCTGAAACTTTAGTAATTATGCAGTAGGTGAAAGCATATGATGGTTTGTGAAATTTTAAAAATTAAACTCAAGATGATGAAAAATGATGACTTGGAGCTTATCAAGGAAAATGTAACCAAATCCACACACAGAACTTGAATTCAATTCATTAAAATGATTAATTAAAAAAGTAAAAAAAAATTGTTTTGGTGAGGAAGATGACAGTTTTGTTTTCATATTGCAAATATGATATGGAAATGATTATGAAGAGGACATAGGAATTTCTTCTCCAACATATGATGTCACCTCCAGATTTGTCACAATTCAATTATTACTTGTTTTTCACTCTGCAGCATTCTTTGACTGGTTAGCAGCTGCAAGAAATCTAAAACATTAAAAGATTCCTCAAAACAAAACTGGAATTGTTTATTTTGAGAGAATACACAATTTACCTGAATTTATATGAATAAAACATTTTGTTAGAATGCTGGAAAATGTTCATGATACTAATATTAACATCTACAGCATGTTTCTATTATTTACATTACTGTGCTGATAACAAATATGGCACCAGTTTGTTTACATTGCGCAGATCAGTACGAAAATTTCAGTGATTGCGCAGCTCAGTGGAAATGTTGTGTGAATTGATTGGATGCTTTTTGAAATATTAGAAAAAAGTTATCTCGATAATAATTTGGCATGCAGTGTATATGTATACACACACACATAGACACACTTCAAACAAACACCTTCTTGAACTTCTGTATCTAATACTAAACACTTTTTTACCAATTTGTGCAACTTTTATACTGAATATAAATGTCATTAAAAATGTATGTATAGTTTCTTGAAGCTTTCTTTTTGAATTGTATGTAACCACTAAACCATTCCTTTTACCAACTGTCAGATGATAAATTACTAAAATAATATCTTGAATCTTGTTATAAATGCTAATATTTCTCATCCTTACTAATATGTTATTAGTAACTATGCTTACTAATTTAGTCTTTGGTAATTGCCAAATCACTACTTTCAAAGTTCTATGAACATACTTCAAAGCTATTCTCTTTACCAATTCCATTTCCTTTTGAACAAAGACAAAGTGCCACTAAAGAAAAAATATCTTTGCTGTATATGACTAAAAGAACTTTTAACTCACAAATTTTCCCCAACTCAATTTTTTAATACTAAATTTTTATCCAATACAAAACTTGAGAGCTACTCAAGGTAGAGGGCTACAATCAAAATTGTAATGATGACTGTGGTTAGTGATATAAATAGAACAGAAGATAGTAAGAAGAAAAAATTGTGAGGATAAAGAGTAAAGATTATGATTCACCTTTGACTTGAAGAGGTCAAGATTGAAGTGTTCAGAGAAGCACCCATGTGGGTGCCTATTCCACAAAATGGCAGCTCTTTAGGCTGAGTGAAACTTTCTTTATACATTTGGTACATAGTGGAAATGAGGGTGATTTGACTCCATACAAGTAGCATGGTATTTTCTAGGTATAAAGGTCTGAACTGGTAGGACTAAAGGATAGACCTCGTTTGAATATGGAAATAGCTGTGAAGTAGTGAAAGGCATGCAATATTCTGTCTATGCAAAAGTGGTTGTAGAGTGGAGAATAAGTCTTCTCCACAAGGCCACATAAATGATATTGAAGTCTTTTAAATCTAGAACATGAAGACTGAATAGTTCCAGCCCACTAATGACAGCAACAATCCATTTTTGGTCTAATCTGACTTTTGTAAAGATAAACTATGACAGAAGGACAGGCACTTCCTGGAGTGATAGAATGATCCAACCATTTTTCCAGCATCTTTAGCAATGAACTGAATATGAGACCCAGTAGATGTTCAAAGCATGGAGCCACATTGAGAATGGAACTGTTGTGACTGAAGAAAACTCAGGCTCTGAATGGTGATGATGAAATAATACTACCTTAAGGCATTGATGTATACTTCTATATTGGTAATTTCTGATTTACAATGTGGACTACGATTATTTCTTTTTTTTTTCCTGTTCTTCTGTATGAAATGCATAATTTTTTTTTTTTTTAAAAAAGTACGAAATATAGTTTGACTTTCTCTACATAAAAATGTTTTCCTTCTTAAAAAATGTTCATTATATTCAGGAAATTTTCTTAACTATTACTTTCTGGGAATAGAGTATTTTCAAAATCATTAATTTTTTCTGCCATTTTATTTACCAGATTCAAAGTTATCAAATTCCAGCAATTATATAAATAATCAGTGCAGTCTTTGTTCTTGCTATAAAAGTCAAAGTGTTGAATAAAGTTAATCAAATGGAATATTTAATATGACAGCCAAAGAAATATATATCAGATTTTGAGTAACCAATCAAAAGCATGCCTGGACAAATAGAGGATAATTTTATCTGGAGTGTATAAAATGAGATGAGCAAAGAAAATAAAAGAATAATTTTTCTTTCGTAAAAAAAACTGTTATTATAAAAGAGAAAATTATTTTTGTTTCCATGATCAAAAGAAGAACTCTAGAGAATTTTCCAATATATAAAATTTGCTTAATATGTGCAATGTATTTTTCAAGCAAGATTATTAAGAAAATCACATTAAAAACCTTTGTTTCACTCACATAAAGTTCAATAAAAATTTCATAATCTAGAGGAAATTTTTATACAAGTTTTAATGATCTTTGAATTTGCTTGCAAAATCCAAATTTTCAAAATAGCAGAAAATCAAGCAAAATGAAATAGTCATTAGAGCAACATTCCAAAAATGAACATATGGCATACCATTGGAAATTAAATTTATTGAGGTTTAATAATCAATTCAGAAATAGGGCCTCAAAATGTACTGGTTTTGAGATATCTCCAATTAAGAGGGCACCATTTAAAATTGTTAAAAAATATGGTAGTATAATCCTATGTAATCTCTCTTTACTGAATTTGGGTCATTATTTTATATGCTTTGAAAGCTTGCAAAATTTTGACCCAAATTGAATAAATCCATTCTTTATATAAAAAGCAGTTGCCTTTTTTTCCTTTTTCCAACAAAAGGACAATAAACTGTAATAAGAATGGTAAAAGAGCACATCAATAAAAATCTTAGAATATGTGTCTTTTTGGTAGAAGCCATTTTTCTCCCCAAAACAAATTTTCTTAAGAAATTTTTATGCCATTCTTATCACAATTTTACACTATTATGATATTTTAGAAGCTTCTATATTATTTTTCTTGCTCCCCAGAAAAATTATTATTCTCAAAAAATTGGTAATGTAATATTCACTCACAAAAAATAAACAAATTATTCTTACAATCCCAAATAACCCACAAATAAGCTGTAAAAAAAAAAATGAATCGATCAATCTTGTCCCCCCCTCCAGAATAATCTGTAGATTGAATTTCTCTAAAAGATGGATTCTTTCATAAAATATCAAATTTCAGCAGAGACTTATGATTATTATCTTTCAACTGAAAAATTATTATATGTAAACATGTTTTCTAATTAGCTTTTCTGTATATATGAGATAAAATATTGAAAATTTAAATTTGTCTTCTAGTTTGCAGATACCCATTAACATGAATCACATTTGGAAAAAAGCAAAAAAACAAAATCATTTCCATCCCGAGATAAGTTATAAATTTTATAAAAATGTTAAGGTTCAAATGGTATTGAATCTTTAAATTTCTTTCGTTTTATATTTTTCCTAAACAAAAACTGAGTTATTGATTTTGCTGTAGAAGAACTGAATAAATCAAATATACATGAATCCAACAACTTAAAAGTTTTCCCTGACTGCAAATGAAAAATAGAAAATAAAATTTGTATTTTGGAGAAAGTATTTTAAAAATTATGAAAAGATAAAAGTGAAAAGCTGGTGAAAAAACAAAAGGAAAATTCCTGTTTTTTAGGAAGGAAACCTTTTTAAAAAAATAATTAAAAAAACAAAAAAAATAAGGCAAAATTTATAAAGAATTCACACAGTAAAATCTAATCAAATATGAATAATTTTAAAAATACATTGAAAATTAAAAGGATTTGTCAAGAGATGAAAGAAAAATTGGCACTAAAGCAAATATATTAAAATAGATTAATTCAAAGCAAACTGTTATCTATATTGGAAATAATTCAAGTTTGTTTTATAATTGTCAGATTTTTAATCATTTCACCTCATGCAAGGCAATAAAACACAAAGATGTAAGGGGTTATTGAGTGTGAGAAAATATGAGAAAAAGAAAACATTATTAAGGAGAGAGAACAATAAAAGAACAGGCATTAAAAAGAGGAAATAACGGTTAACATTGCATTTAAATTTTTGATGGTCAAAGTTGACTGGAAAGCGAGAAAGCAGAAGTGAGTTCCACAGGTGAGAAGTGTGAGAGAAGAAACTGTTAACATAAATTTATGGTTACATCTATCCATTTCAACTGTAAAATAATGAGACTTTGCCGCCAATCTGGTAATGGGCTTAAATTCATAAAGTCTGGGGAATACATAGGAAAGTTCATCAGAAAAATTATCATGAAAATATTTATAGACATTGGGAAGCTATGTTACACATTGGGAAAATGGCTGAAGTCAAGACTATATAGTTTTTGTATTATTTGTTTTTGGTATGAATGTGACACCCACTGGTGTGATCGCAGTGGTCGCAGCACCAATATGTGACACCCACTGGTATGGTTGCGGTGGTTGCAGTGCCAATATGTGACACCCACTGGTCGCAACGTCAATATGTGACACTGCGCCGTCGGCTCGTGGTCAACTCCCAGTTGCGGTGTGAAGCTGTAAGGTTTCTTCCACCAGCATTTGGGGTTGACTCCCTGTTGCTGCCACCAGCCAGTGTCCTGGTCGATCTGGTCATTCCCGGTTTGATACCAACTTGTCGTTCTCAGCTCACCTCCAACATCTGGTTACCGAAGTAACTACTTTGATCTCAAGTCTAACCTACCCACGTTGTGACTTTGATCTTAGGTAGATGAAATCAATCAGACGTCTGGCTGTAGTGCAAACCGAATCTGAGGTAAAGGTGATATCGCACAAGCGTAAGTAAAAAAAATAATAAAACAAACTCAAGAGTTTCAAATAGGTTGAGAAATAACAATTATCTTTATCAGTCTGTTGAATACAGGAGTGTGTCTTACTCCCAGCCTGTTTCTATGGATTTGTGACAGTTTTTGTGTTTCTTAAGCGCGTTATGGTATCTTAAATCGTTTGTCAATAAAACCTGCTTTTAGTAGGAAGACTAAGTCGAGAGGACATGGAAATCTTTCGATCAGCTTCTGTGAGGCTGGTCTCCAACTGCAACTCAGCTCTCCAACTTCTCGAACTAACTGCAAACTCAGACTGATCAGCTGTCTTGAGACGTTCGTTTATATGGATACTGACCGAAACCCGGTGTGGGGGCCTGACGTGGTTTGGGTTCCTGATAATTCTCGATTCCCAGCAAGAATTCTCTTTGTTCTTAGGCCAGGAAAATTAATTACTTCCCATTTTTTTGGAAGATTAAGCACTTTCCATTTCGGGGGGCTTCTTCCTCATCCATGTTATCCTCCTAGACTCTTCCTCTCTCACATTGGTATCTCATACCAGTCCCTTCAGTGGGTGTTAACAACTTCCCTGTCTTTCTCATACATTCGCCTCCGCCTATCACCCATGCTACCACTTGACCAATGATCTCTCGGCAGTGTGGGTGTGGCTAGACTGGCCCTCTTAAAATTATTATCTAGAATTTTGTTTACAAAATCCTTTTTTTCTTTTTTCTTTTCCATTGGCCAAAACATTTACAAATCCCAGATTACCAAATAATTCTTATCACATCTTGATTTTGGGGACACCCAAAATCCACTTAGCCCGGACCTCTACTGACTCATTAATCACTGTCAAAACCCAACACCTGGTTTCTCCGCCAGTCAACTTTTAACTGGGTGGTCGTGTTTCCCTGAGAATCAAATTCTTTATTTTTCTCATGCCTTAAAATTCTCTTATCACCAGATGCTCATTTTTGAGACGCTATGTTTGATGTCAACAGTTTGAATAAGCAATAATAATGATTCCCTTTACGATTTTCCTTCTAATGCCAAGATTCATGCATATCGCAGATGGCTTTCTTCACTGGAACCAGGAATTAAAATTAAATGATATCTCTGAAAGATAACGAATATCGATTCTCCCTGCCTGTACCATGGCTTTGTCCGAGCCAAAATTTTTTTTATGGGCGCCCTGTGTGGCCGACTCTGCTTCTCTTTCTGAATTCTGTTTCATTTGGCGCATCACTCCCTTATCGTGACATTAATCAGTTTTGACAGAATCGCAATCTCACTTTTTCTTACGGATTTTCTGTCTTTTGTGTAAAGTATCCTTTTTTGTAAATAAAATAAAATCCTTTTTTTTAACGTTGATCAATCCATCTTTCGATATAGCTCTTTCTCACCTTAAGTCTTTTCTGTTTTTAATTTCTATGGTTAATTAGTTAACCAATTACCATAGCTAAATAGTGTCACATGAAGACAACCATTATGATAATTTTAAATATAAAACCAAATTGACTTTACCATTGAAGGGAAAAGAGCAAAAATACAATACATTAATAAAAAAAAATGTGAAATGTGTCCAGAGTCAAGCTAATTATTTCCAAAGAGATTGAATTTGCAAATAATTATAAATATAACATTGTATAAAATTGTATTAACAAAACTTTATTAAAGGAATATTATCCAGAAGTTAAAATTCTCACATGTGTATTTGGGCAGCAACATCTCTTTTATACAAGTTTCATTAAAAACAACTGACAAAGTACTGCAGTTAAGTTTTTTATTTAATTTTTAATGTATTCTTATAATATTCTTCTTTACTGGATGTAAATAATACAAAAATTGTCCAAGCACTTTCAGCTATAATTTTAGCCATTATCAAGGATGAATTTTATTTTTACTTTTTACTGAATGTATGGATTGTTTTACGTATATATTTAGAGTTATAGGAATATTTTATTTCTCAAACATGATCCTGTTCATAGCTGATCTTATTGGGTGATGGATTTTTCTTTTTATTAATAATGCTTCCATTGTTTTTAGCCTTTTTTACATGTGGATAATGCTATTATATTTGTATTATCAACAAGTATGTTGCAGATAAAGTTTAGTAAGTCTCTATGTGTGTATTTAAATGAGACCTAATTAAGTTATGATTGAGAACTGTAACTTTATATATATATATATATATATATATATATATAAAGAAATATAGTTTTAAGGTGTGCTCAATATCAGAGATAGAGCGTATGTAAATATAAAAGTGAACATTGTTTCATGTTGGACGCAATCGTCAGATGGCCTGATGATTGCATCCAGCATGAAACAGCCTGTCGTCTCTGAGTTTTGACTTCAATGTTCCTTATATATATATATATATATATATATATATATATATATATATATATATATATAATGTACACACACAAATTCCAACCATCTGTGATATCAGTAGAGATTGATATAAGGATTCTAGTTGGTAAAAATAGTGCAGTTTGTTTCAGCCATAACAAAACAAGAATTGTTTTAAATGTGACTTGTGAATTTTAATTAGATATTCTCTTCATTTAAATAATGGGTAACCAACATCACAAACAAAATAAATTGTTAAAAAATTTTTTAGATATAGAAATAAGCCATTGATAATCGAATTATTACCATGGAAAAAAAATTTTTTTTTATACAGTCATAGAGAATTCTTTGCTAGTAATGAAATTTCTAATCTTTAATTTCAGTTCCTTTTTTTCAAACACTCTGTCTTAGGTTATCTGCAGAAAGAAGTGCAATCTTTGAATAAAGATTTAAAAAAAAGAAAAAGAATCAGTTTGTCTTTAGACTGTTATTCAAACATTGAAGTCAAAGATATTTCCTGATAATAAAAAAAATGTTCTTCAACTATTTCTATTCTTCCACATCTGAAGATTAAAATTGGTAGATAATGTTTTGTCATTTTAATAATCTGTAATTTTTTTCAAACAACATTCTTCTTCTATATGCCGTGTCCCTGCAGGATATAGGCGATCATGGCTCTCTACAACTTCCTATCCTTTTTAGTTCTTAGTAAGGTTTGTATTTTTGCTATCCCTCCTACAACTTGTTCTGTCAGCCATTAAGCTTGTTGGGTAGGTTGTTTGTCACTGACCCACTTACCTTCAATATGTCCTGTGAGTGTTAAATTTCCCAAGCCGTCTTTTTTCATGATGTGTGGTAGAAATTTCAACTTACTCTTTCTAACTCTAAGTGTCTTTTTTTGTTTCTAATTTTTTTAAATCATTTAACCGAAAGTAAGGTGATAAAAGCCATTAGGATGCAAGCGGATACTGAGAGTGAAAAAAACTGGGAAAGGACAATAAAAGGACAGAATTCAAGGAGACAGATCATGACTGACATTGCATTTAAATTTTTGAAAATCATAGTTGACAGGAAAGCAGGAAGAGTTTTACAAGCAAGAATTGTGAGAAGAGAAAGTATTAGCAAAGTTTCTTCATGGTTACAACTATCAATTTTAACAGTGAAATTATGAGACCTAACAGTCAATCTAGTACTGTTCTTAAATTCAGGAATTCAAGGTCCCAATGAGGAAAGTTCATCAGAAAAATTAGCATGAAAATATTTATAGAAGTGGCAAAGGGAAGCTACATTATGGTGGTGGGGAAAATGACTGAATCTGAGATGCCAAGGACTAAATCAGGCAAATAATGTTGCCAATTCTTTTTTGGATTTTGTCAAGAATCTTCAGACACATAGCAGAAGCACAAATCCAGGGATGGCAACAATATTCAATCCATGAATGAATGGTTGACTTATATATGTACATGATATTTTCTGGTGAGAAAAATTGTCTAACATGACATAGTGAACCAACTTTCCTATCAGTAGACTTAGCAATTGATTCCCTCCACTTGATGTGGGCAGAAAATGTGAGACCAAAAAGCTGCTGTAGGTTGATCTCCTGGAGGTTAGCATCAGCTGTGCTGATGGAAAAGAAAATGGTTCTTTCAAA
This sequence comes from Acanthosepion pharaonis, assembly GCA_903632075.3. Taxonomy (NCBI): domain Eukaryota; kingdom Metazoa; phylum Mollusca; class Cephalopoda; order Sepiida; family Sepiidae; genus Acanthosepion; species Acanthosepion pharaonis. The sequence continues at coordinate 5,257 of CAHIKZ030000571.1, read as the reverse complement.
TGATTTATAGAGAGCAGTTTCATTCTGTATATAGCAGAGTATGTTACAAGAAAAGATTGTCCTACAGAAGAAGAAATATTTAATAATACAACTTTTTATTTAAAAAAATATAGAAATTTTTTGAAATAAATAAATTGTGGCAATTAAAAAATTCCACTGGATACCTAGTTTTTCTGTTTTATAATATTTGGTGTTGTTAAATTGAAAATTTGCAGAAATTCTTTGACAAAAATATTTTTAGTTTCTGAAATGCATCATTTTCATGGGATTATATTGTAAATATACTTTTCAAAAATTGTTTGTTTGATTGATTCTACTAAGTCAACACAAGAATCAGGACTAAAAAAGTTTTGAAATTATCTTAAAATTTTTTTTATAAGATAAAAATGTTTATACAATTTCTATTATGACTATACATAATCAATATTAAAAATGCATATTTTTCAATATGTTCATGAAGCTACATTATAAATGACATACTTATCCATTCAGAGAAATATTTACCAGGTAATTTTTAATTTTTCACCATTTTATATATAACAAATTGATTATCTCACCATATATCTTGCTAATGTTGTGTTCTTGTTAATGCAAATTGATTTTAATTATTATTAAAGCTATGTGTACTCATAATATCTATTATCATGGTGAAAAATGTATTTTCTTCATGTTCTGGAAAACAAAGGCAGACACTTGTTTTTTTTTAAAAATCACAAAAGTTACAAAAATCATTGCTTGTCTGAAATTCACAATGCTTTTCAGACTTTGTTGTTACATGATTTGGCAAAATGTTGAACTTTTATTATACAACTATGTTTTCTATGGGTTTATTCAATTGGTATAAATAAATTGGCTTATTATTTCTGCAATATTATGTAAATTGTTAATTTTTGTTGAATAAAGTGATTTTTTTTTGCATTCAGTGTTAGTAGAGGAAGCTAGATTTTTTCTTTCTTTTCTGTATTTGCATTTATAGAAATAAATCAATAATTGTTATTGTAAGATGCTTCCTAATAATGACTATAGTTGCTAATTAACTAATTACTGGAAATTACTAACAAGTTCCTTGCTAAAAAACATTCCCAGAACTTGTTATTTAATAGTAATTTAGGTCCCTACATGTCTGCTCCCAATTATGGACCCAGTTACATGGCTGCCAGGCTTGTTATAAGTATCACTTTGCCATAAGCACATTGGCAGTTGACCTAAAGAAGCAAAAGCCATATTATTTGTCTGAAAGACTTTGCAAAATATGATTCTTAACCAATTTGGAGTTGATTAAAGCCTCTAGTACTTTGCCAAAGACAGGTAGAAGACTGATAGGTATATAGTTCAAAGGTTAGACAGTTTGCCAGAGATACATTTCTTAAGGACAATTGCAGGGATACCATTGCTTTGTGGGGATCAGGTTTGGAGATGATCCTCACAACTTTGTCTTTACTCACATATTCAGTCCATGGTATTCTTACTACCATAGACTGATATTACATGGCAGCTCAGCAGGCTTTTCTTTGTTTCTAATGAAATATTCCTGTTTCTCAATAATTTTGGAAGGAATCTTCTGCTAAATCAGTGTGTCTTTTGAGTTCAGCATCCTGTATTAAAACACTTCCTAGATATTTAAATTTTTGTATTTGCTTGAGTCTAATGTCACCAGTTTGTAGTTTTCATCATTTTTTTTCTAAGTCTACAAAATGACAAATGATTTATTGAGCTTAACTTGAGATCATCAATTAATACTATGTAACAGTTGGAAACCTTCTTGATTTCAAAATGGATGTCATTAAAAAGGAAAGGAATAAATTTATTAGAAATTAATGGTTCTTAGATAAAAAGCACAGAAACAGAATTTTTTTTTATAAAACTTGTAACAATGATTGCTCAAGAAATAAAATTACAAAGGATAGCAAATGATTAAGAAAGCTAACAAATCTGAAGATAACTATTTGCATTATTTACAATGTTCAGACTGTTGTCCTTATCTTTGTCATATTGACCTTCTTCAGGAGATTGGACAATCACCTGAAGAAGGGCAGGGTGTACAACAGCTGAAATGTTGTGAATATGACAACAAAGATGAGGACAACAGTCTGAACATTGTAAATAATGTATATAGTTAAAACACCTCATCTCAAAAATATAGACGAATCTGAAGATGATGTCAACCATATTGATCTCTCTCTATCCAAAAGATTATACTAATAAAATCAGATCCTTTTATGGAATTAAAAAAATTATGTCAATGTAAGAGAAGGTGATGAAAAGTTCTAAGCCCTCCCAAGAAGCCCTGATTTGATTTTGGAAAGTGAGTCAGGCCTTCCAGTATTCCCTAATATGCAAATTATTTTTTTCTTTCAGCGTATATAATTTTTCAGTAATAATAAACAAAACATTGGGTTATGTCTGAACCTTACAAAATCTTTTTTTCATTTCAAATCCCAATATTATTTATCAGAAATTTGTATTACTTACAAGAAACACTGGGTCCCATTTAGCCAGTCCTGATAAGCTCCTATTAAGTATTTTATTTTCATCTTGAAATAAATACTGGGTTTTATAGTGTTTTTTTTTCAATAGGTGGCTTTTGATATTGTGATTTAATTTCACACATGACTGAAATTTATGACTTGTATATATATATATATCCTGAAAGGTAACATTCCAACACATTTTTCAATATGATTCATGTGTGAATTTTAAATGTTTTTTGAGTTAAAATTGATAATGGCAAACAATGTTATGCACTTTCATAATTTGATGCTTTTTAATGTAAGAAAAAATGCTGTAGGAACAGCAAAAAAAGATATGTGACATTTATGGAGATGGTGCCATAGCTGAGTATGCTGTTTGAAAGTGATTTGTAATGTTCAGAAGTGAAAATTTTGATCTGGAAGACCTACTGTTGCTGATGATGACCAAATCAAAATGCAGATTAAAACAAATCCAAGTCACACAACATGGGACCAGAGATACTCCATATGTTTCATATGTGCATTGTAAGGTATTTAAAAACACTTGGAGACAAGAACTGCTATAATGTTTGGGTGCCTCATGATTTAACAGAAAAAATTTAATGGCCCACATTTCCACATGTACGTCTCTGATTAACTGTTGAAAAAATAACCCTATTGAAAAGAATGATCATAAACATTAAAAAATGAACTTTTACAATAAAGTGGAGAAAAAAGTTTCTTTGGAAAATAAAATGAGTCACCATTAATAACTGTAAAAGACAGTCTGTATCCAGAAAAGGTAATGTTGAGTATTTGGTGGTATTTGAAAGGTATTATATATCATAAGCTTCTTGCAGAAAATCAGACATTGAATTCAGGTAAGTAATGTTCCCAATTAAAGGCAGCAATGAATGAAAAGCATCTAGAATTGACTAATCAGAGAAGTGTCATTTTCCATCATGACAATACCAAACCAAATGTCTTTTTACAAACCTGAGAGAAATTAGTATGTCCACCACACTCACCTGACCTTTCACCTTTGGATTACTGCATATTTTGATCACTATAAAATTCTCTTAATGGAATGACATTGCAAAAACACCTTAGACTAGTTCATCACCCAGAAAGATGCCAAATTCTAGGAAGATGGAATCATGAAGTTGCCTCAAACATGGCAAAATGTAGTGGAACAAAATGGCATATATGTGGTTGAATAATTTTTATGTACAAATACTAAATATTGTCTTTGAAATTCACTTAAAAAACATTCACATTATAAACTTAGGTTCTGACCCAATATTTCCTGATTGTAAATATTATAATCAATAAAATACTTTGAACAAGACAGGAAATTAAAGATGTTCCATTAAAAGATCAGTTTATTCTATTGTTTTTTCTTTGTTTTTATTGCAAAAGAATATTTGTACTTGAATAATTGCAAAATAACAAAAAAGCCCCAAAATAAAACCAAATGCAATTACCACAGCCCAGCTTTTGTATATTTTAACATCTTCAATACTAGTTATAGATAATGAATGTAAATATCTATCTTCAGAATATATATTTTTGATAGCCATATTTTCAGTGATAATCAACTATTTCAGAATGATAGAAATACTCACCCATTGATTTTGGAGTTTATAATAATAGATGCCATTTAACTTTACAGTAGATGCTTGGTGTAAGGAATACTATTCTTCTGTTGGTTCTAATGTGTTAGCTAAATGGTACCTACAGGCATTGATCTACTATTCTTTACTGAGAATCTAAAGAGAGTTTTAACCTTGTTTGTATTGAGAACAAACCATTTTTATTAACCTGGTATATTGCACATTTGATCAAAGAGAGAAAATTTGAGAGAATCAATTTTGATTTTAAAGGGGTTCATATGTATGATGATTTTCCTTATGTGAAACACACACATACTCACACAAAAATAAAAAAATATTTACCTCTAGACTTTACTGTGGGTCATTCCAATCAGCCAACATAATACACAAAACTAAAGGTCACTCTGTCCTTTGTTGCAAAAACACATTTTCCCAGCTGGCAAAAATATCAAGTAGCAATCTGAGATCAGTTCTTAGTAACTGAGAAATATGATTCATTTTTTTACTCTTGTTTCTTTCATCTTTATTTCTGTTGCTTTTTTATCTCAGGTCAGTATTCAGTAATAGAATAAACAATAAAAAAGCAGAATTGATCAGAAAGAAAAATCAATAATATAGTTTAAATCATAATAAATATTAATAAAAAGTAAATTTCTTATTTACATTATTATTATTTTTTTTTTTTTTTTTTACTTATGTTCACCCAATGCAAGGCTCAAGTGTCACCCAAAGTAGCAGGTTACTGAATGACAAATGTGATATGAATGTAAAAAGAGCAAGTAGGAAGTGTGAAGATGATGAGGATATATTGGATAGATAACAATTAACCCAAGATTTGAAAAAGGTTAAAATTGTATTGTTCAGGGAAGGCAGCCATTCAGCAGTCTTTCCACAAAATGGCAATTCTTTGGAAGAATCTGTCTGAGTGAAAATTCCTTTTTACCAATGGAATTCAAAAGAAATGAGGAAAATTCAAGGTGTGGACATAGTAAGGCATGTCCTAACTGTATAGGTCTGAATTGGTGGCACTAAAGAATTAGGCATTAAACAGTAGAAAAAGACTTGGAAAGTTGTATCTATAGGAAAGAGTCTGCAGGGTAAAAACTAAATTATACCCCACAAGGCCAAATAAATAATCTTAACATCCATCAAGGCTGGAAAATTTAAACTAATGCCCTCATCTTTATTAGTACA
>CAHIKZ030000570.1:1595000-1605773 GCA_903632075.3 Acanthosepion pharaonis | reverse complement strand
TAAACTCGGCTGTGGACGTGAGGCGGTTAGTGAATATCTCACTATTCGGATCACTATTCGGTGTTTATATTCGAACCGATTATTATCGTGCAAGTATTATTAGTGCGAGTGTTAATCAAAGGCGTTCGATACCAGTATCATTCGAAGGCGTTATTACTATTGTATTTTGCGATTTACAAACTCTATACTACAACGACCATTACGTAAGTGACAACGAGTATTAGTTTACATCACAAAATTCAGTAACCCTCTAACTTCAGTGGTTTATGTACCTTTTTATGACGGAACGTTTAGTACTGATAAATAAATCATATGATTATACTTATATGACTATAAGTATATGACTATAATTATATAACGTCGTCTCGAGGGAGACCAATCAAAACTCATTTTTCATCTAACCCTCGATATCTAGAAGAGTATTTGTTAACAATACCCCAAAACTATTGTTTATTTATTCTATAATTCTTTAAAAGCATTGCAGGTAAAAAAAACAAACTAATGTGAATATAATAACGAGAATATATAACGAGATTTGAACTCGAAATACGTATTCTTGGGAGACTTATCCATTATATTACCACGTATTGGAAGTCGTCCATCTTTAGCTATTATAATCTTTAATTATGTTGAAACCAACCTGCCGCCATATTAGTTTATTAGGTGGACACCAATCTGCCGCCATATTAGATTATTAAATGTCATTCTTGTAGTTTTACATTTAACTATTCACATTTCTTAGATGAATATATGATAATTATTTATATTTAACTAGTATTTAATTCATCTGAGTTTCAGTCACTTTGTATCATATCTGATAGTCTTTCAATTATCGTTAAAAAACAAATAGCGTAAAGAAACATCCCCTGAGATAGAAATTGCCACCCTGTAATTATCGGTGTGATTTTATTAATAGATTATTTCCTGACATCTGATGTTAAATACATAGTTGTTAACAAAAATTAACAATGATTCATCTAAGACACTCAGACAACATAAAACTATTAAGACCTGGTATAAAAGAAAGAGAAATAAGATGAAAGGAATACCAGCAAAATAATACTAGACAAATTCTTCATCTAAGATAAACAGACAGCTTAAGATTTTTACTACTATGAAATCATGAAAGATAATATGAAAGAAATACTCTTCAATAATTAAATGATGTTTCTTTATCTAAGAAATTTGTTTAAGCCAAAACGTTTTACGGGATGCTAGTGTTTAAGTAGGACATGACTCCTACAATATTTATCCTACAGCAATTATTGCGGACTCTATGTGACTCCAAGTAAAAAATGTTAAAAAAAAATTAAAACAAATAATTGCATTTATTGACAAAAAGGAATTACATGAATATACAATTACGATAAAAGAAGAAAACATTTAAACTAGTTACATAGAAAGACATTTCAACTAGCTATAAGAGAATGCGCGTTTTTGTGTGTGTGAAATTAATGTACGTTTGGACACATTTGTATATGTGGAGTATTGAAAATAATAAAAAAAAAACGTGTGAGAGAGGTTCAACATTAAAAAAAAATAACAGTACGTACAGCAACATCTGAATGGTTAGGTGGAGAAAAAAAAGAAAGGAGTCTAGGAGATAAACGCATACCTTTTTATAGATTTAATGTATGCGCCCCTAGTTTCAATAATTTCATTTTTTTTTTTTTTTTTTTTTTTGCAAAGTCAAGTGATAACCCACAAACTATTTCTCCAAAAAGCAAAGTAAGATAAATAAGTTCAATAACACGAACAAGTATGAATAATTATTGACATTGATACGTTTGAAATTTAGAACAACCCTATTATGATTAGGTTTGAAGCAGACAACGAAACTGAAAAATGCAAGCTAAACTGCCCTAAAATATGCAATTCTTTATCTAAGAAATTCAAAATAAAATCATTACAATTTGGCGTGAAAGAAAGATATGTAAAATATCAAATGCTTATAACAAAGTAATAATAATTGACATTGCTTTATGTATGAAATTAAAAGCTTAAATAATCATTATTTATTGTAAAAGTAAGAAGCTTAAGATGGGAGAATTATTCGTAACAAATAAATTGACGACTGTTCCTTTTGAGAAAACCTTTAGGATTTAACGATCCTAGTAAAAGCCAGAGAATTAAGTTGAAAAAAATACTGCTGAAACATTAATATATGATATTTTTTTTTTTTTTTATAATTCAGACAAATTTTAAGACTTTTTTTAACGGATGTAAAACAAGAAAATTAATATCTAATATTATTTCTAAATAAATCTTACGAATTAAAAACTTTGTTAGAAAAACAAATCAATTAACGTTAAATATTACTCACAAATTAATACCTGACATAAAACACTTCCTATAAGTAAATCAGAAAAAATGAAGACTTTCAAGTCGACGGTCTTCATTTGTTTGAGTCAGGTCACCCCATTTTTTTCTTTTTGCAGATATGATATACAAAACCCGAAATCGACGATGAGGACAGTGCATCACTGAAGACCACATGATGGATCTAAATTTATTATGGTAAATAGCGCCATTTTTTTTGCCTTTGTAACTACACAGTGAAGCTTTCCATTTGCTCATTCATCGCCGTCCATGGATTATAGCTTTTAGTCCATCACTCACTCACCTCACTCACTCACAAAGTGGGAGGGTCCATTCTCACCCATTCTCACTCATTCACTCACTCACTCACCACTCACTCACACATTAATTCTTTTTTTTTATCTGTGATGATAGACAAATATTTGGCACTAAAACAATACCTATAGCGAATTTATAATTCAAATTTATTTGGTAAAATTTCAAATTTTAATTTTTTTAAGTATAAATAAATTAGAAATAAAGGGATTGTCAATCTTCAAGAATATGAGGGGGTGTAACTGAGATAGATTATTTTATATGCAGTGTTTTACCTAAGTTATCTTTTGTATGTCAATGACAATACAAGATAACGACAAAGAATTTCTGACATCTGATGTTAAATACATTATTGTTAACAAAAATTAACAATGATTCATCTAAGACACCAGGAACAACATAAAACTATTAAGACCTGGTATAAAAGAAAGAGAAATAAGATTAAAGAATACCAGCAAAATAATACTAGACAAAATTCTTCCATCTAAGAATAAACAGACAGCTTAAGATTTTTACTACTATGAAATCAAAAGATAATATGAAAAAATACTGTTCAATAAAAATGATGTTTCTTTATCTAAGAAATTTGTTTGAAAACGTTTTACGGGATGCTAAAAACAAAAAAAAGGACATGACTCCTACAATATTTATCCTACAGCAATTAAACTCTATGTGACTCAAGTAAAAAATGTTAAAAAAAAATTAAAACAAATAATTGCATTTATTGACAAAAAGGAATTACATGAATATACAATTACGATAAAAGAAGAAAACATTTAAACTAGTTACATAGAAAGACATTTCAACTAGCTATAATATGATAAACTTTGTGTGTTCATTCAAATTAATGTACGTGATGGACACGTTTTGTATATGTGAGTATGTGAGAAATAATAGATAGACACGTGTGTGAGAGAGTTCAACAGTAAAAAAAAAATAACAGTACGTACAGCAACATCTGAATGGCTGTGTGGAGAAAAAAAATGAAAGGAGTCTAGTGAGATAAACGCATACCTTTTTATAGATTTAATGTGCGCCCCCTAGTGACAATTTAATTTTTTTTTTTTTTTTTTTTTTTTTTTTTTGCAAAGTCAAGTGGGATAACCTACAAACTATTTTCTCCCAAGTGCACGAGTAAGAGAAATAAGTTCAATAACACGCGTAAGTATGAATAATTATTGACATTGATACATTCAAGAAATTTAGACAACCCTATTATGATTAGGTTTTGAAGCAGGACAACGAAACTGAAAAATGCAAGCTAAACTGTATTAAAATATGCAATTCTTTATCTAAGAAATTCAAAATAAAATCATTACAATTTGGCGTGAAAGAAAGATATGTAAAATATCAAATGCTTATAACAAAGTAATAATAATTGACATTGCTTTATGTATGAAATTAAAAAGCTTAAAATAATCATTATTTATTGTAAAAGTAAGAAGCTTAAGATGGGAGAATTATTCGTAACAAATAAATTGACAATGTTCCTTTTGAGAAAACCTTTAGGATTTTAACTAGTAGAGTAAAAAGCCAGAGAATTAAGTTGAAAAAAATACTGCTGAAACATTAATATATGATATTTTTTTTTTATAATTCAGACAAATTTTAAGACTTTTATTAACGGATGTAAAACAAGAGAAATTAATATCTAATATTATTTCTAAATAAATCACACAAATTAAAACTTTGTTAGAAAACAAATCAATTAACGTTAAATATTACTCACAAATTAATACCTGACATAGCTTCCTATAAGTAAATCAGAAAAATGAAGACTTTTACTAATAAGCGTAAAACAAGAGAAATTTGATGAAAAACTACTCAAAAATTAATATCTGACATTACGTCATCTAAGTAATACAAATTAAGACATGAATTATTCGGTGTAAAGGAAAGAGAAATAAGATGAAAAATATTGTTAAAAAAATAATAATTGACACCTTTTTACAAAAAAAAATATTTATCTTTCATAACATCAAATGTCTTAAAGCTGCTCTTCATTCTTTCACATCACCTGACTGAAATTATTCTTACTGTAGTCAAATTGTATTTTTAGTGGAATTTCGTTTGCTTATGCCGTATAAGCTAAATGTAAACTTAAAGATTTATCGGATAGTAAGAATAATGAATAAGTTTGTTTTTTCTTAGAAAAAACTTCTAGAAGTTGTAAGTTAGACTAATTATTGGTGCTAGTATAGGTTTATGATATATTTGGGTTGGGTACGCGTGTAGATTTTAGTTAAAGTGTTTGCAATGTTATGGAATTAGCAATTAGAAACGTATTAATCATTTGGATTAAACCATGCAAGAAAGAGACCAGCTTACCGAATTAGGAATCCAGAGGAAGTTATTTATTACTGTATACGAATACAATAACTGTGGCAGATGGACGAAAGGGAAGTGGGGAGAGGCTGTTTTTTGCTAACTATCCTATTCCTAGTTAATCAAGATCATGATCCGTTCATCCAATACAATTGATCCATTTACCACAAGAACTCATTCATCACCATTCAATCCTACATATACCACAAAACACCGCATACTCACCGGAAGAACCTACAAAAACACCCCATTATATAAACATTTCAAAATGCCTAAATACAAAAATATATACAAATTTAATGAAGCATGAGGGGGAGAGAATGAACCCCGGAAACGAACTAGAATTGGAACAAAAACAAACTAAAACAAAATAGATGTTAGTAAAACACTCCCATCCCTCAAAATAATCACAGTGGTTGCTGTATTCTGCTGATAGACAGAATCGAGTAGCACACTCCCTACTGGATTAGGGAGGGTAAAAAATAAATGACGGAATGGGGCAAAATCAAAGTCTGATCCAGTCAAGATGAAAACGGGGGCCAAAAACATACTGGAGAGTTTGGGAATCTCGACATGGATCATAACAAAAGTGAGTGCCGGGAACAGGCCAGGAGCAACACTTATTCACATTAACTTGGCAAACCAAGAGTGTCTAGCTTAACCAAGGGGAGGAATCACAGGAAAACGCCCCGTTGTGACCAAGTGGACTTAAAAAAAGAATTCAATGTTGGCCAAATCCAGGGGAAGTAACTCGAATCGAAACCGAAGTAAAAAGACACCAAATAGGTACCTCCACAAGATCGCTAAAAAAAGAGCATAGTATGATGAAAAAGGCGCCAAACTTAACGAAAACAAAATTTTATCGTCTAAATGTTTATGTTATTATTAAGAGGAAAGATCAAAGTATTTTGGGTTTTTTTTTACATTTTTTAATCGTACTTAGCATATCCGAAATTTTCGTTAAAAATCTTGTTTTTTGGAGTCAGCAAAATTGACCATTTTTTTTCCCTTTTATAAAAAAAGTGGAAATCTCACTTTGAAATTCTTTTAAATATCAATTATCATTTTTTCAAAACTTATTTTAAGAAAATCAGAAATTATAATGTTTATTTAAAATATTTTGAACCAAGTTTAACTTAGCTTCTGCGCCGAAAAGATGGAATTTGAAAATAAAACAAAGCAGGTCATAAACTTTCGCGTCACTTGACAGGTGATGAATGACATATTGACGGATTCCGTGAGGATAATTTGTTCTACGGAAGGAGAAAAGTGAAATAATTTACATTTAAGTGAACAAATTATTTACCTCGTTATTTTTAAGGAAAACTTTCAGCGCTCTAATTTATTTATTTTTTGTACTTAGCTTTCACCTTTACGTTTATGATGCTTTATGGAAAATATATTATAAAGAAATTAAAATAAGACTGTTAAGAGTGAGATCAAATTTCATATTTCATAAGAAAGGTATCTAATTAATTTATAGGTACCTTTCTCATGATATTTCATCAGAAGTGTACATAAAATACTATAATTTTATGTACATTTATTACATTTATATTATTTGTATTTGCATTCATTTTATTATTAATTTTGATATTTCATTTATGGAAAAATGTCATAACTGTGATTAATATAAAAATAAGATCATATAAATTTCATAAGATGGTACTGATACTTGTAGGTACCCTTCTCAGTTGAAATTGAAAAATCAAATTAACTTCTCCACAGGTGTTTCGCAAAAGTAAAGGCCTTAACAGCGGAGAACAATGCTTAACTCAAATAACGCAACTTAAATTTATTCTGGTTGGTCTTCTGTACGTTATAATTACAGCCTGATTATAAAAACAAAATTACATTTCTTAATTACTGCGGATCTTCTGATTAGTCAAAATGATACAATTTACAACGCGCTAAAAAAAAGATCTATCTCATAAGGAAACTTAGGAAACGTGATGCGGCTTTTAACTAATTTTATATTATCTTAAAAAAATTAAATGTAAAAATCTATTATAATTAAGAAATAAGAAATAATTGTATTAAAAATTCATTTTTCATTGAAATTTTTTTTTTTACTTTCAGAAAATATTGTCCATATTCATAAAAACAACTAAAAGCAAATAAAAACATTTGAAATTAAATAATATCTTTGTTTTATTGAGTTTTGTATGTTACAATTCAGAGCTGATTTTCAGGTAGGGGGTCCAATTAAAAAAAAACATAATTTGCATTCCTCAAAGCCTTGTGCTTTTAACTATTGTGATCATTAAACTAGACTCGATCGAATTCCTAGCGTTTTCATAGAATTAGTTATGGAGGGGAAATAAATATAAGAAAAATATTTCTGCCATGACATTAATAACAAAAATACATATTTATAATAATTCCAATCATCCGTGAATAGTTCCTGAAAGTTTCATTAACATCCAACAATTATTTATAGTTTTTCAAGATTTTCCAAATTAAGGTGTGTCATACCAAAAAAACGTGCTAAAAATTGTCTATGTTATTTAAATAGTTCCGGTGATACAAAGAGAAACAAGGTCTTTTTTTAAATCAAAATTTAGAATAATCTAAAAAGAAGGAACAAATTTAAAAAATAATTAAAAAAAACTTTGGTCTTTCCTCTTAATAATAACATAAGCATTTAGACGATAAAATTTTGTTCTCGGCAAATTTGGCGTCTTTTTCATCAAGCTACGCTCTTTTTTTTAGCGATTTTGTGGATGTACCTAAGTATATAGGAGGGAAGTGTAAAAAGCCTTTTTTCATTGGCTGATGCTGGCGGACGTATTTCAATAAGAAACGCTCGGACATCATCTTTTTTTTTACAATGTCGAGCTGCGTAGCACGACGCTTTCAAGGCGACGGTCTTATTTGTTTGGAGTCAGGTCGGGGGTTTGTTCTTTGAGCAGATATGATACAAAACCCGAAATCGACGATGAGGACAGTGCATCACTGAAGACCACACTTGATGGATCTAAAATTTATTATGTAAATAGCGCCATTTTTTTGCCTTTGTAACACACAGTGAAGCTTTCCATTTTGCTCATTCATCGCCGTCCATGGATTATAGCTTTAGTCCATCACTCACTCACTCACTCACTCACTCACTCACTCACTCATCCATTCACTCACTCATTCACTCACTCATTCACTCACTCACTCACTCACTCACACATTAATTCTTTTTTTTATCTGTGACGATAGACAAATATTTGGCACTAAAACAATACCTATAGCGAATTTATATCCAAAATTTATTTGGTAAAATTTCAAATTTTAATCTCTTTCTTTATAAATAAATATTAAATAAAGGGATTGTCAATCTTCAAGAATATGAGGTGGGTGTAACTGAGATAGATTATTTTATATGCAGTGTTTACCCAAGTTATCTTTTGTATGTCAATGACAATACTGAGATAACGACTAAAGAATTGACTAACCAAGTGTATTTCTTGCTAATCGCAATTTTAATTTTGCTTTAATTCCTAGACAAGTTTATTTTAGCACGTAAGGGATATGATCCCTGATGAATTCAAATTTGGCGCTCAGATAAAGGTATATATCCTATAATATTTATATATATATATCTTATAATATTTACAAATAAAATTACAGTTAAAATGAGTCGGCATTGTGGTTCAGTGTATATTTCATCATTTTAATTTTTCATATAAAGCCCACATTGAAATATAAGCAAGTGAATTAGTTCACGTTTGAAAAAGTCTCGTGAAAACGGAGTTTGCGCACAAAATGCATAGCCGATAGCTGTTATAAGAAAACATTTTTAGTCGTTTTCTTCTTAAATATTAAATAGGGAGAAAATGGAAAAAAAAACAGGAAGGTGAAAATGTGTTTTCACTAAGGAGCTATAACATCTGCTTTTTATTGATAGGATGTCAAAGACTGGTCTAAAACAAGTTTCAACCTATCATATTGATAATACTACTAGCTGAAGTACCCTTTTATGTCGGGTCCAAGATGGGTTTTCATGACAGTAAAACGATTTCTTAGTACGGTCGGTAAGTTAATCTGCTTAATGAAACAAAACATAATTAAATTTACTCCACATAACTTCTTATACCTAAGGGAGACAAACGAAATTTGTTATTGTCAATGTTTACGTACGTTAAGTTTCATTGCCGGGGAAACCGGTCATGAACAATTAGTAGCCCAACAAGAAAAAAAGCTAATTTAATTTCTTCTTGGAAAATTTCCAAGAAAGAAATACCATGAAAATTTGAAAATATATTTGTGGAGAAACATTGTTAGTGCATCAAGTAGACAAAGTATTTTCATGTTCGTTCTCTAGTGATAAAATATAAATTATATACTTGCGTAAAACGGTTGCAAAAGGTAATTGTTCTTAATAAAGCTAAGTCCATATCAGAAGAAAGCATTATGTAAAAGAATACGTTTTTCTTTTGCTTTAAAATTTAACTTGATGCCAATAATTTGCATGTCAAATATGAAGCTTTATATGAAAGGGCTTGGAAAGTAAGTCAACACACACACACACACACACAAACACACATACACACACACACACACACACACACATATATATATATATATATATATATATATATATATATATATATATAAAGTAAAATAAGGATATTCTAATGTAGCCGCTATGGAAGGACAGCGGAAAAGGAGTTCAATGCGATAAATTCCCCGTGAATAGTGGCCGACCAAACCTAAAAGTTTCATGAGTTCTCACGCAATCTCTCTCTCTCAATCTCAATATATATATATATATATATATATATATATATATATATATATATATATAGTATTGTTAGTTCACGAGTCATTAATATATATATATATATATATATATATATATATAAAATTATTAGTAAGAGTTGAATAGGCCAGGAAACAGTTTTTATTAAAAGTGCTCAATACAATATATATATATATATATATATGTGTGTGTGTGTGTGTGTGTGTGTGTGTGTGTTTATCTGTTTGGTATCAGTATATATATATATATATATATATATATATATATATATATATATATATATATATATATATATAAAGTGATGCTGTAACAGAAATTGTCTGACAGCCGTGACAGTGTACTGCTGCTTGTATGGTATGGTATGGTGTAGAGTCCTGTTGCCAGACATTGGGCCTTCCAGCATCCACTCAGTTAACCCAGGACAGCGCTAACTCCTCAACTGGACCTGCGTGTTGAGTCTGAGGCCCTGTAATGAGTCGAATTGAGGCATAAAATCGCTATCATAAGTGATCACTCAAAACTCCATCATGTTTTCTGACTATATCATCCAACTCTTTACGAATCCTCTGCAATGTCACCCAAACACTATGAAATGTTCCTATTGAAGCTTCCGTCGCGAATGCCAAGCAGTTCGGCATGCCGTTTCCAAATTTCTGGCGGACTGAACTGCGTCATGGTACACTTTTTTCTCACAGACACTGCTCAACTGAACCTACTATAAGATGCTGTCGACCAAATCCAAAACAAACAACGCGCAGACGCGAAATTCAAAATTCAAAAATAGCGAGAATTAACCCATCGCACCCTGTATAATATATTCATAATATATATATATATATAGCAGACTACATTAGAATATCCTTATATATATATATATATATATATATATATATATATATATATATATATATATATATATATATATATATTATGAATATATAATCATATATATATATATATATATATATATATATATATAAATATATATATCATAATTTTTTTAATATTTCAAAACCGTCCAATCAACCCACACAAAATTTTCACACGATGTTGGCAACACTGAC
>CAHIKZ030000570.1:1527500-1590000 GCA_903632075.3 Acanthosepion pharaonis | reverse complement strand
AAAATTATTTCCCTGGCAAAAGAAAACATTTAATTAATCCATTCTCTTAATATTACATTTCTTAGACAATATTATTTGTTCAAGCTTTTCTTGTGAAGCACTCAGATATCTTTTTCTACTAATTGACGATCTTACTTCAACTTCGTCTTGAGATAAGCTTTCTCATCACCCTTTTTGTCTTTCTGTTGCTAATCTTTTTCTTTTGAGAACTCTTTTTCACTGATGTATTAAACACCATTAAACTATTGCTATAAAATTTACAAATCCCCTCAACAAAAATAATCCATGTAAATGTATATGTACTATTATGGAAAGAATTAAATTTTTCCAATAATATATGCTTATTCATTGGAATACACCTTTTGTGTCGGACAGTCATGGAAAGCGGGGAATGACATTTTAACATCTGGTGAAAAGGGTGCATTGGGTACAAACGTCTGAGAACCACTGTATTGACGATTAATGCACTTAATGGCCGTACGAAATTTGCATATTATGTGGGATGCACCTTTGGTGTCAGATAATTTTGGAAAAAGTTAGGAATGGCATTCTGACATATGATGAAAATGATCCATTGGACAAAAAAGGTGGAAAACTACTTAGCCATTTTAACAGTAATCTATATAAATAAAATAATTATCTTTTTAACAAAATTATTTCTCGAGAAAAAAAAATTTTAGAAAACATTTAATTAAAACATTTAGAAAACACTTAAGAAAACATTTAATTAATCCATTCTCTTAATACTACATTTCTTAGACAATCTTATTTGTTCAAGCTTTTCTTGCGAAGCACTCAGATGTCTTTGTCTACTAACTGACCATCTTCAACTTCGTCTTGAGATAGACTTTCTTATCACCCTCTTTATCTTTCTGTTGCTAATCTTTTACTTTTGAAAAGTCTTTTCCATTGCTGTATTGAACACCATTAAACTATTGCTTTTAAATTTATAAATATCCTCAACAAAAATAATCCATGTAAAGATATAGTGCTCTGCAAAAGTTTACAACACATTGCAAAAAATGTTCTTAGGTATTACTAATACACTTACATTAATTAGAGAATTACTCCTCATAGAACATATATTTAGATATTCAGTCAATCAAGAATCTCCAAATAAATAGCAAAAGTACCAGACCAGATGTGACAGCAATATTCAATACATAGACGAATTATTATTTTATTACGAACATATTGAGTTGTCTAATAAACTATGACATAGGGTAATATATCTGAGGTAGATCAATAACAATAGAAAACTGATCCCCCTCTTTAGGTCCTGTGGAAAGTCATATTA
The DNA here is from genome assembly GCA_903632075.3 of Acanthosepion pharaonis. Taxonomy (NCBI): domain Eukaryota; kingdom Metazoa; phylum Mollusca; class Cephalopoda; order Sepiida; family Sepiidae; genus Acanthosepion; species Acanthosepion pharaonis. Next base: position 1,588,703 of record CAHIKZ030000570.1, on the reverse strand, counting down.
ATATTTAAGATAAATGTATCTTGAAAGTTTTTCAAACATTGTTTGGTTAATAATAATTTTAACATTGGCTTGCATTTTAAGAGCCGACATAATGTACCAAATCCAAAGTGAATCAATTTATTACTTGCTAACAACACAAAACCGATCAATCTCTTATAGTCCAGTAGAAACTTAATATTTAACGTTAATATATCTTGAAGATTTTCCCATCAGTAGTTGGTTAATGCCAAAGTTATTGTGGAAAAATGGCTTGCATTATAAAACCTGATATCGAGTAGATCTTAAATCGTTCTGAAAAGAAAAGAAAAATAAACATCTGCTGTAGAATATGAGCTAACAACGTAAATTTACTTACTGGTCACTTCTTCACAATAACAATGGAGCAATGACATTTCTATTATTATTTTCTTTTTCATTTCGACATAACCCTACCATCGAAGCTGTTTGCCACGACCTTATTTCCTTGTACGAATTAATGATCTAAATTGAACCAATACTTGTTTCACCTGTTTTTCGCCAGGTGCATAACGATTCCCGAAGGCAGTTGGAAATTATATTGGTCGGGTTGACAGAGAGGAAGAAACAACGCTTCCGGAAAAAAAAATCATTTCATTAGAGAAAATATATGTGTTACTGTCTATATATTAACCTTTACTTGTAGAAGAATATACCGCAATTTCACATTTTATTCCCTACTATCTATCTATCTATCTATCTAATATAATTTCTTTTTATACGTTATTTTTATAGACACAACTTAAATAAATTTTCTGCTTTTAATTAAACAGTATTAATTACATTTAGCGGCCTGAATGTTTAAGAAATTTCGCAGAAAATGTGCGTTCTCCGACAGGAATCGAACCTGTATTCCTATACAGAAATCACCATCTGATCTGACGTGCTATACTATTTAGCTACAGAGAAGCGTCTGCTTAGCAAAGTTAAAATTACTGCTTATAAACGCACATTGTTCGACGATTTTTCTCGATCAATCATTTCTGCTCGCGAAATGTATCTTGACGTACACAATGACAACATATAATGAAATGAATTAAGTCCGACAATTATTTAATATATTTTCTGTTTATACGTTATTTTTATAGATACATTTTCTTTTAAGTAAATGTTCTGTTTATAATTAAACAGTATTAATTACATTTACCGAAGTAAATGTTCAAGAAATTTCAATATATATATATATATATATATATATATATATATATATATATATATATACACAAATATATAATTGGTATATACGGAATGAATTCCAATAACCAATTTACTATTCTTAAAAGAGTGCTCAATACAAAGTAGAGCAGATATAATTATCTTTTATAAAAAAAAAAATTATAACATAAGTATGTTATAAAATCACTACAAAAATAGCCATTTTGTTTCAACACACTCTGTGTCTTATCAAGTGATGATGTTGAAAATAAAATAAATGATTTTAAAAGTTTCAGATTAATTAACGATCCTACACTAGGGGGAAACATTGTTACAAAAGCTAGAATAACCAATCAAAAACCAAGTATTGAAAGATTCAAAAGCTTGACAACGAAATCATGTTATAATAGCTATTCAGATCTTTAAAATACGTGTAATATTAAAAATAATTTATACTAACCAATAATTATAAAATTATATTATAAAATTTAATATTAAAATTAAAAACTGGCAATTTTAAAATCCAAATTTAATCACTATTAAGTTTAAAAATTACAAAATTATTGAGAAAAGAAAAAATATATATGTTTATTCAATTCATTTCTTCATTGAAATTACGTTCGACAAGACGCTACAATATATCCGGTCATTTGACAATACATGTATATATATTTTTTTCTTTTCCCTTTCTTTTCCTTTTTTATTTTAAAGTGTGTGAATGTGGTCTTAAACTCATGCGAAAAACAACAAAAACACAATCAGATTATAATACATAAGCACCCAGACATAATTAGATACACACACACACACACACACAAAAACACAAAATGGGGCGACACATGAACATCTCCACAGCCCTTTATGAAAAAAGGAAACGTGGAAACCAACACTTATACACACACACAGTTAAATGTGAATACACTCTACATACACATAGACACCGATAGATACACATACATACATCCACAGACAATAACATAGACAATCAGATACCACAACCAATAAATATTTCAGACTTAAAGTATCATTAAATAAATGCTAACCACTTATTAAATTATAACTTAAGGGAGCAAATATACAAAGATAAAAATGGTTAAAAATAATATTATTTAATATATTAAAACGAAAATTCCAAAACCATAAATATCAATAAAAATATATATTAATCATATAAGTTGATAATAGTTTCATTATATATTAGGGAAAGAAAAACAGGATAAAAAAAACTACAGATACATATATATATATATATATATATATATATATATATATATATATATATATATATATATATATATACAGCAAAACACAAATTAACACACATAAACATACACTCATACATACATACATACAGAAATACATACAAATAAAACATAAACATATACGCACATATACATATCTATGATAACAAGTACACATGCACACACATATACATATAAACTTTTAAAACCATTTATTTTATTTTCAACATCATCACTTGATAAGACAGTGTGTTGAAACAAAATGGCTATTTTTGCAGTGATTTTATAACATACTTATGTTTATAATTTTTTTTCTAATAATATATATATATATATATATATATATATATATATATATATATATATATATAACTGACGCGTTTACTGACGCGTTTCGTCCTTTGATGGATTTTATCAAGACAAATATAATTTTGGAATCTACACTATACATGTCCAGGATCAGATAACATTTTTCCTTACCTCACAAAATTTCTACTAATTCAATATGGAGTAATTAAAGATAATAATGATATAAATAAACCTAATAAAAAGCTGAATGCAGTTGTCTAAGTTTAAAAAAACATCAAAAGTAAAAATTTAAATTCAAATGTCTAGGTGACTTTAAGAATTCAGTGTAAATCATAGTTCACATTTGTTATATTTCTCACAGACTTTTCCCTTTTTATATATAAAATTGATTCCATCAATAAAATCATTATATTGACTGAAGAATTTCCTTCTTGGAACAAAACGTGTTATTCCACAGTTTTCTACCATATAATTTATCTGTTCACAATTGGAAATATAAAAGTCATATTGAAAAAGAACATTATAGCTAAGTGTCTGAGTTTCCAATCACAAAACTGTCCTATAGGCTATGTATGATCACATGGATAAAAGAGTTGGTTAAGTGAATCTATTTGTAAGTTCAATCTCTTGGTCAGGTAGTGATCAAATAACTGATAAGTCACGCTGTCTGACTATTTCTATGCTAGTTCTCCTCTATAGAATTTTATTTTGCAACACGTATTTAGAACGTAACGTGATATGTGTCATTATTATTATTTTTCTTTGTGGTCCAGCTTTTTTAGTTACTCTAAATGGCCCGGGGTACCGTACACTGAGAACAGCCCAAGTATCCTTCTTTTTAAAAGTTTATGCCATTTAGATGATTTTTTTCTAAACCATTATTTAGTAACTTCATTCTTCATCTCGTTCTGATTGATGGCATCGTTTACCAAAATGCCAAAGTATATGGCACCATAATTCCTGTTGAGCTTCTACTCAATTTCACTCACAAGGCTTGGGATGGTTTTCAAGCACTCTCCAAAGGTGCCCCACGCTAGGATCAACGCCTCCAGTCCGATATCATCAGAAAGGCTCCTTCCTGACAAAATCGACTATGCTGAGATCCGAACCCATGGTCTCCTGGTAAGAATCTGAACGTTCCAACCACTCAGCCCTGTGCTCATATGTCGACTACGTACTTGACTAATAAATGTTTTATTGTGAGCGTGTAAAATTTTGTTTTTAATTTTGGAATCAGCAAGAATTTTTGCTATGATCTAATATCTGCCATGCTAATATTTACCTAGATGCAATAGACTACCCAAACTTATAACTATCCTAACTGTATAAATGTTGAAGTATCTGATAGGCTAAGGTTTACGCAGATACTGTTGGATATCAATACTTGTACCAAGTCTAATATTATAATACTGTCATAATAAATGCAAGCAGGGGAAGTTTATATGCTAGGTTGAGGTATGTAGTAGGCCAAGATTTATTAAGATGCTGTAAGCTAGCAGTCGTCAATAAATAATATATTAATATGTAATTTAAATAGGGTACCTTATATGGGAAGTTGAGTTTATTTACTAAGATAATGTTTATCCAGACACCATAGACTACCAGACATTATATGTAACTTAACTTCATTAAATGTGAAATGTTCGGCATATTATATGCAAGGATGAGGTATGTGATAGTCTAAGGTATACCCAAACGCAGTAGAATATTATTATTTTTTATCTCATTGATACTGTAATATTAAATGTAATGGGTTAACCAAAAAGTGTGTTTAATTTATTAAGTGGAAAATCTACTTATAAAACAAACAAAACTTTTGTCCAACTGAATTACATGGCACCCTCATTTGTGTTGAGCAGCCTGATGTTGTCGTGGTTTGCTAGTCTAATTTAATGCTTGATTAACCCAACTGATCAATATCACACAACTGACAGACAAATCTGTGATATTTACTGTAGCCGATCTTAATTCACCATCTACAGGTTAACACTTCCAAGCAATCGGAAGACATGGAATGCAATTATTATTAATATTCCACAGCATGCCAATAAAATAACGCTGGGGTACAAATATACAATACCCAAGGCCCACATAATTAGTCCCAGTCTTATAAGTGTATAACAGACTGTTGTAACCTAGCAAAGGTTACTGAATGAGGAATAACCAAAACGGAGGTTGAAAATGAAATTGCAATCTTTATAACAAAATACAATACTCGCCAGCGGCGTGAAGTAGGTAAACCACTGCTAGTGGTAGACTACATAGACATCATATTAACCCCATAGCCTTGAAATAATGTCCAGCGTATTTATGAGGATTGAGACATACCCATTTGTGTTCATAGATACGGTATTTCAGTCCGAAGTCGGGCGACCGGCAGATCGGCAGATCGGCTGAACTCTCTGCCTCCGGGCGGGGAGGAACCCGAAGGAGGCTACGCCGAAGGGCGGATTCTCTTTCGGGGAGGTAAACCGACCCTGAACCCGTTTATAAGGGTTCAATGGGCATATTTTTGTCCGAGCCCAAGGGATCGGAGTTCCCACGTTAAAAAGGCCTTGTACCACATGACGCCCTCGTGGGAGGGTGACTGAATATCGTTCATAGATACGGTATATAACAGACACATGCACCATAGCCAAATGTGTGTGAAAGAGTGAGAAGTTTCAATAAAAGTAGCACCTGAGCTTACAGGTTAGACCTACCTCTAGGTTTGCTAACCATGCCGGCTCAAACAGTTTTTGATTGAAGGTGTTACCATGTATCTAAAAATAAAACCTAAGATGCCTTCTTTTTTTTTTTTTTTTGACAGTAGGGTTCACCCTTCACAAACCCGGGGTGTGAAACTCGGTTTACGTTAAGTGGTATTTTATATGGATATCAGGGGAATATAACGGTTAACTTGAACCCCCCCCCTCCACCCGCTACTAGACTAGAATCGCTAAAGATTGTAGTAATCGGGAAAACATCCTCTTGAAAGTTGTTAGCGCAGAGCAGTGTTTTCGCGGGAAGAAGCTGTTCCAGTGGAACTTACTGCTCATCGACGGAAGACGGAGGGAATGTTGGGGGTTTGCTAAAATATAAGTAGCACGGCAGGACGTAGTCATAAATGTTAGACCTGGCGGAACCAAGGAATGTAGTTTTTTACCAGGACATTCCATGGAAATAGCAATGTAGTAGTGAGAGGCTCGCCACATCCTGCCTGTGAGGGTGGAAAATAATTCATCACCCACAACGACTCGTAGACACCTCATCCTACAAATTTAAAAAATATCGTTAATACTCGAGCTTGATGTTTATCAAGTACTCCTGCTCCTGTACACAGTTAAGTCTTACGACATATAACCAATTGGTTAACATCTGAGGGACATGGCCAATAGGCTGTCAGTCATTCTGAATGATATATTAATGCTAGCCCATCTTGCTAAAAAAATTGCATGTACATGTTAACACGTCCAGTTGATTAACATTATAAGCCACGAGAGCCATGCCTCTGTATCTTTTCAGTAATTCTCACTGCTCTAATTATTATTGGGATAATGCATTTCTTAACGAATTATTATTATTTATTATTATTATTATTATTATTATTATTATTATCGTTTCAGTGTAATTTCATTGTTCACAACAGATTTTTATGCTATCACGTATGCTTGAGAAACAGCAACTCTCCCCAAATGTGCAGCAACTTCCTCAGTATCATCGCTGATATCGCTGTTGCTTCGGAAGTAGTAACAGAGCCCCGTTGGGCTTTTCATACCTGTGTAGGCATTCCGGGTCTACCTCTTTCAGGGCTTTAGTAAGGGGCCCATAACTTTACTAACAAGGGGCTTAATTCGTCCTAAATCCGGCGCTGATTACAAGTGCAGCCACAGTTATAGGAACAACCTAAATCACTTTTTTTATCTTCCATTTCATTCTATTTTTTTTTTTTTTTCCAGAATTATTTTCAATATAATAGTTTTATCCCATTTATAGCAACTTCTACGATCAAATTTGTTGTTTTTACAATGATCCTGGTATAACTCCCTGTCTTGTGTCTCTGTCTAGATAGACTGTGGCAGTAACAGCGTTTTTTTTTTGAGGGGGGGTTATGCTCATGTACTTGCTTTTCCATTAACCAGCAATGCACGTTAGTGGTTCTTACGGGGAAGTAGATATTGCTTAGCCAAAAAAAAAGGTATTCCGTAGAAAATTACAAATTGCATTATTTATTAATCTTAAGCTGTTATTTCACTTGTACCATCCAGCAATTGAGAGAGTCCCAGTGCATTTATATCAACTTTTTATATCATTTCCCCCTAAGCAAGGCAATAACGTTACTAACACACAGGGGCTTATAGGGAATGAAAGAGTATCAAAAAATGTTAGTAAGGAGGTGCACTAAAGGGACAGGGTTCAGAAGATGGGCGTGTCTGAATTGAAGATTGTGGGGTAGTAGGAAATCAAGAAATCAGAAGAGAGTTCCACAGGCGAGAAGTGCGAGAATAGAAGAGGCGATTACATCTAGCTACATCAACAGTAAAACCATGAGATCAAGTAACAAGCTTCAATTCATGCAGACGAGATACTAAGGAGAACAGCTCATTAGAACAAATGTCATGGAAATATTTGTAGAAAAGACAGTGGGAAGCCACGTCACGTCGGTGAGAAGGTGACGGGAGTCGAGATGTCTGGTCAGGATCTTTTATATTATAGATATTTCTTTAAATTTTGTCGAGAATCTCGAGATATATTTAGGAGCACCTGACCAGAAATAGCAGCAATATTCAATGCGCGAACGAAAGGTAGATTTATACATGTACAAGAGGGATTCTAATGCGAAGAAATGTCTGGAGTTAACAGACTGAATAAATTTTTCTAGCAGTAGATCTAGCAATTGATTCAATTTACTCCCTCCACTTTATGTCTGTAGAAAACGTCAGCCTAAGAAGGTGCAAAGTGTTGCTCTCCTAGAGTTTAGTATTAGTCATGCTGATAACAGACAGAAAAGATTATCTGTGGGGATGAAAGGAAAGCAGGGGTTTTTTTTGTGTTGAATAGGTTAAAATTTTCAAGCCATTTCTTACCCCAGATAACCATTGATTGAACGTCCCTTATCGAGAGCATTTGCCAGATTTACTTTGTCTAATCTGTTGGATTTGCTATAAGACAGGAGTAAATAGTTGTGTCATCTGCATAATTAGGAACCAATTAGAAAGCACACTTTAGTCCCGTAAGCTTAAATTGAAAATATCTACTTCTGTTACGCACAATTTGATTTACAGTAATCTTTTGATATAACGAAATTATCTGAAACTTCCTTGAAGAAATATAGAATAAGTTTGAGGAAAGATAAAGTATTCCTTACAGATAGCGTCAAGGAAGTATGTCTAAAATGTTAAAGTTTAATGAATATTAATTTTCTTCTAATATAATGACAGAATTAATTGCTTATACTTGCATATTTTTTCTGAACACGTCACTTACACACACACACACACACACACACACACACACACACACATATATATATATATATATATATATATATATATATATATATATGAAATGGATTAAATCCGGCATATTGTTATTTTTAACTCATGGATATTCATATTCGAATAAAACTTCTGTTCTTTTTAATTAAACAGTATTTTTATCCAACTACATCTATCGGCCTGAAGATTCAAGAAACCTTATCAGAAAAATATGCAGCCTTTGGCAGGATTTGAAACTGAATCTCTTATGGGAAAACGTTATTGGATCTCCTGTGCCTAACCGCTCAGTCACGTAGGACTTACGGTCGCACGAAGCCCGAATAGTGCTTTTGAACTCACACTCTCTGCCATTTCTCAAAATATCCATATCTGCTCTGTATCGTATCCTAAAGTAAAAAAAAAAGAATATTTATTTTTAGGAAATGCATTAACTCCGAAATAATCGTTATTTTTAATTTATTTGCTTTAAATGTTATTTTTATGGATACTCATATTCGATTAGAACCTCTGTTTTTTTTGTTTGTTTTTTTTTTGTTTTTAAATTAAACAGTATTTTTTATCTAACTGCACCGACCGCACTGAATATTCAAGAAATCTTTTCAGAAAAAATATGAGTCCTCCAGCAGACCGGTATATGCATATACTGTTTAATTAAAAAACAAACCATCTACTCGAATATGAGTATCCATCAAAAATAACGCTTAACAAATATATATATATATATATATATATATATATATATATATATATATATATATATTGGGAACAATAAAAAAAAAAATTAAAAAATTAAAATCTTCAGACACACTGACTTGTAGATTAATATTCTTTCATTTTTTTTTGTTATTATTTCATTTAGATTCCTCGACTAGTTTCGTCCAAAATGGCCATCATCAGGAGAAGAAATATTTCTGATTGCTGGTAGCAGTAAACTACAGAAATGAATGTATTGCTGGAGAAAATGAACTTTTGTCTGTAGTTTTCATTTGTTTTGTTTTATCTTTTTAACATGAATCTTTTAACATTCCTTGTGTTGGTCAAACAGTCTCTTTTAAGTTGTTATTTGAGATAAGAGCTGGATGGATCTATGCTTCTCTGAATTCCCTTGGTCAGTTTGACAGTTTTATTGGTTCCTGGAAAGGGGATGTGTCTCTGTTTAGTGTTTGTGTGTGTGTTATTTGGTTCTTAGGGAGTGAGTGAGTATGATATGTGTAAGCGTGTGTATTGCTGTGGGTGTGTGTTATCATTTGGCTCATTAGGGAGTGAGTGAGTATGATGTGTATAGGTGCGTATATTCGTGTGGGTGTGTGTATAAGTGTGTGGTCTCAACACCTCCGTAAGCATGTCTGTTTTGTGTGGGTGAGAAATGTGGGTTGGTTTTGATTTGTTGAGTTATATATTAGTACTATCTATATTGTTAAATTTATGGTTTAGCCCGGCTGGATATTGTGTTTTTAGACTTGTATCCACTTATTTTCATAGAACTCTAATATATATATATATATATATATATATATATATATATATATATATATATATATGAGAGAGATTTAAAACGAGAGAGAAGAAAAAAATTAGACAATATGAAAACAACACTTTGTCTTTTCTGACGCTTTTCGTCATCTGACTTTATCAAGGCAAAGTGATGATATTATTTTTGTTTTGTACAATTTATCTAATAGAAACAGAGGTGAAATGTTTATTACTCGACATTTTAAATTTTATAAAACGCTCAGAAATATTCATCAGGTTAAATTTCTTCAGTTATCATCCTCGAAAATCTAAAACGCCAAAAGTAAGTTCAGTAAATATGAAATGATACCGTGAGGAAGATTCGCTTCTCTAGGTCAACTGTTGATATACTACCGATCATTGCTGAAAGAATCTATGAAGTTTTAGCTCGGAATAATAAAGCTCAGCTTGTTGCCTTGAACATTTCGCAAGCGTCTGATATGTTTTGGCTTACGGGTCTTCTTGACCAATTCTTGAACTGATTCAATTTATCGCGAAATGAAAGTTGTCTTCAATGGCATTCTAGATCTTTTTTCCATTAAGGCAGGCGTTTCCCGGGTTCTATACTTGGATTTACGTTGTTTCGAATCTTCATCAGCGACCTTCCTGATGGCATCAGTTACAATTCGGTACCTATACTGAGGAGACGCCCATTTATTCCGGTCTTAATAGGAAGTATGATCGTGTCGATAAGGTCAAATTAACAACGGATCTAAAAAAAAAATGGATCTGCTTTCTGTTATTTATTGGGGCAAGGAATGGCTTGTTAAACTGAACGCCTCAAAAAACAAAACTGCTGTCTTTTAGTCATCTAAGATAACCATTTTTACCGTTTCCATCAGTATGGCTTATGCTAACCTCCAGATGAGTGACTCACTGCACCTTCTTATATTGAATCAATTGCCAGGTCTGCTGCTATGAAAGATGGTTCCCTGTTTTGTGCTAGACAGTTTTTCCTAACAGAATCTATCTAAATACACTATTCAGGTTTGCTTCACCATGGATGCACTTCGTATCCGAGCGGTTGATCGCACGACGGATCCTCTACTCAATGGAAGTGGAGGCGCAGGTTCGAGTCTTGCCAAAGAGCACATAATTATATTTAATAAGATTTCTCGAATAATCAAGCTGATAGACAAAAATAAATAAATATGCTGTTTAATAAATAAACGGAGCGTCTGCCCAAATAAGGATATCCATTAAAAATAACTTTTATATAATAAAATCTGTCGGCGTAATATATATATATATATATATATATATATATATATATATATATATATATATATATATATATATATATATAATAATAGAAAATGATTAGGAGGATCTGATAATTAAGTAATTCATCGAGTCTGAAGGAAACCTCAACAGAAAGCACCGGACGGCCGTTTCTTCCCATATTTGGAACTCATCAGCAGTGCGCATCCACTACCGAGAATTGAAACCCTGACAGTTACGTTATCATTCAAACGTCACACAAACTGTTGCAACGGGCCTCGGTGACCAAGAGGTAGCAAATCAGACTCAATATAGCGCCGCTCGCTCACATATTCCATGGTGGAACTCAACTGAGATTCTCTATAACCATAGAACTGTTCCACCAGGATGGATATATATATATATATATATATATATATATATATATATATATATATATATATATATATATATATTATATTGTGTATTTCGACAACAATTCCTCTTTTATAAATGTTTTGTTAAAGACCACTGACAAAGTACTGCAATTAAGCATTTTATTTAATTTTTTTTTGTTTTTTTTTTGTGTGTGTGTGTTCGTATAAGTGTTTTCTTTTCTGGATATCCGAGCGTTTTCGGCTATTCTTTTAGCGATTTTTCTTTCCCACGTAGAAAACACGATATTTTAAAAAGTTACTAAGCGCAAAATATATGTCGGCTATGTAGGCGATAATTTTATTTTAAATTCAAAGATGTTTGTGTGGGGGAGACATCACGTGATCTAAAAGCCCGCATCTACGAACACAAGAGAGACTTACGTTTGGACAAACGATGTCCCTCTTTTCGATGTTGAACATAACTAGGTTCTCGGCCCATTTGTTCACAACTGCGCTTATAAATGGCCAAAGCATAATTTAAGAGTAGGTTAAACAGAATGGTAGTCTCAATTTCTCCTTCTTATAAACCTGACATATTATTTTTTAGAATCTTTGGCAATACCATTTATACTTAAATCATCTTTTTTCAAAAGACAATAAATGTTGTCCAAAACCAAACAAAAATGAACTTAGCATAGTGATATTGTTTAATTTCTCTCAACTCATGACAGAGAGTTATGGTAATAGTGACATTAGCCATTTCCATGCAAGAAACATTCAACATTCATTGACTGAACACTTAGTGTTATTCTCTGTTGGAATTTATAAAATATTTTTAAACAATTTTTATTTTTCAAAGATTTATCTGAAGTTCTACTTCTGAAAATGCTTGGTATAGAATGTTGATTTTTGTTCAAGATCAATGCTTATACCAACTATGAATACTTACATCATCAGCATAGCTACTCTCTCATCATTGGTATTACTGGCTTCTAGAGAGTAAACAAAAGTGTTGTTTTCTCTTGGTAGATTGTTGGGGGTGTGGTACTACATATTTAAAGGTTCTAGGCCCATTTCTTCACAACTGTGCTTTTAAATGGCCAAAGCATAATTTAAGAATAGATTAAACAGAATGGTAGTCTCAATTTCTCCTTCTTATAATCCTGACAAGACTTGAGTTAGTTTAGGGTCTTCATCAGGCATATATGACTTTGTTGATCAATACAGTTCCTACATCAGATCAAAGTAGTCAGTAGAGTCAGAACTTTGCAAACTATTTCTGATGGATGAGAAAAAGAAGTCTACTGTTGCTATCTTTCTTTGAATCTATTCTTAAAGCATCTAACTTATATCTATTAAATACAAAGAATTCGTAAAGAGATCAGTGACTGACCGAAAAATGGTGGAAACTATAGAACTCCTACCAGAGAGACAAAAATAAACAATTACGAATACACATTACCATTTAACGCCCACTTAGACATACAAGAATATTCCCATACTTACATACATATAAAATTATCTATGTTTTTAATGCACGTGACGCGTGAGTGACCAATGAGGACTTACGCAAACAAAATTGAAAATACCAGAGATGATGTCTTTTTGTCTGTTTTCTTTCAGTTCCTGACGAATCTTTAATAAAAGGGAACCAACTTAGACTGACATATGTTTATTATGTTTTCTTTATTTTATTATATATATATATATATATATATATATATATATATATATATATATATATATATATATAAATATATAAAAGAAAAAAATAGGGAAACCAATTTAGACTGACAGGAAACCAACTTAGATTGACATACGTTTTCTATTTTTTCTTTATTGTGAATGTCGTCTGCTACATGTAGCCCTTCTCTAAGGCGTTCCCTTTACTGTTCATGGGGACGTTACCCTACCCCACGAGTCAAATTCGTGTTGGTTGAAGTTTACTGCTCTTAGTCTTCCAAAGCGGTCACCCATTTAGAACTGGTTTTTAAACGTGATATGGCCGTAAGCGCGAGTCTATGTAGCGAGTAGCAAATAACGTTTCTCTTGTACTTTTTAGAAATGCACCATGATTGTTTATTTTTAATTTCACCAGTTGTTCTTTTGTCTTGTAAGAATTCCTTAAGGTCTCCCCATCAGCAAGAGCAAACGTGTCGTCTTCTCAAAATTGCCTTTTAATTTATCCGGTCGGGAATGTTTCATGAAGATGGTCCTCTTCAAGGTGCTGAAAATAAAACTTGCTCTCTCCATTAAAGAGTTGATGAAGCGTTGAGTTATTTGATGTTTCAAACAGGAAGTAGGCAAAGATAAAAATGTTGCACACGCGCCATAGATGTACGTTATGTGTTTGTTATTGTTTCGCGTGAGATGAAAAGAAAAGATATAAGAAAGGAAGTCTGAAAGAAACGAAAACGTATGAGCGAAGAAAAGATATAAAAGAAAAAGAAGGAATTATAAGGAAGAAAAGAAGAAAGAAGAAAATAAGAGGCATAGGAGATGGGATGCGAAATGAAAATGAAGATAAAGAAATAACGAAAGCAGAAGAAAGACGCAAGGAACAAAGAAAGAAAAAATAAACCAATGTAAGAAATAAAAAGAGGAAGATAAATGAAGGAAAAAACGATATAAAAGAAGAAAAAAGAGAGAGACTGAGAGAGGAAAAATAGGAAAGGAAGAAAAATTAAAAAGAAAAAAAAAGAAAAACAATCTGTGAAAGAAGGAAATAAAAAACGAAAGAAAGGAAAAAGAAAATCACAAAAAAGAAAGAGAGGACACAATAAAACTAATAAAGAAATGGACAGTCAAAAGAAAGAAAGAAAGAAAGAAAGAAAGAAAGAAAGAAAGAAAGAAAGAAAGAAAGAAAGAAATACGTTGGGCAAAAGACGGGAACGAACATAAGTAAGAAAGAAACAAGCAAGCAAAGGAAGGAAGGAGTGAAATAAAAAAAAAGATAGAGAGAAAATAGGGAAAAACAAAGAATCTGAAGAAAGATGGAAAGAAAAAAGAAAAAGAAAAAAAGAAACGAAAGAAAACGCGGAAACATTGGCTGAAAGAAGAAAAAGAAAAGTAAGAGGAAACGAGAGAGTGATTAAGAAAATGGATAAAGTAAAGAAAGAAAGAAAGAAAGAAAGAAAGAAAGAAAGAAAGAAAGAAAGAAAGAGAGATTTGGAAAAAAAACAAGTAGACAGATATAAGAAAGAAAGAAAGAAAGAAAGAAAGAAAGAAAGAAAGAAAGAAAGAAAGAATAGGGAGAGATTTGGAAAAAGAAAAAACAAGTAGACAGATATAAGAAAGAAAGAAAGAAAGAAAGAAAGAAAGAAAAAGAAAGAAAGAAAGCAAAAAATGTAAAAAGATACTAGCTGAATAAACGGATGACAACAGAAAATAATGTGACAAAAACTCACAAACAAAATAAAGAAATACAGAATTAAAGGAAAGAAAGAAAGAAACAGACAGAGAAAAGAAAGACAGACAGACAGAGAAAAGAAAGACAGACAGACAGAAAGTTAAGAGAAAATATTAGTAGGCGGAAAACGGAAAAAGACGAAAGAAAGCAAAACAAAAAAAAACAAAACGGTAATAGAACGACCAAAAACATTGCCCGACAGCTAAAAAATTCAATCCCCGACTTTATACCATACGTTTTTTTTCTTCTCTCTATTAAATAGGAATCTAATAGAAAGCTAACGCAGGGGAGGTAACTGTGCAAGAATCGAGCAGTTTCAAGTTTCACATACTTCGACTTTCTATTTCGTTTAACTTAACTTCTTGAAGTAGAGCTGCCAGCGCGGTAGTTTTTTTTTTTTATTTTACTACGTTCTGCTGGTCAGCTTTTATGTCCTACTTTTGAGACCGCATTTTTACCTCCCTCATTGAATAAAGCATATGCGTTAAAAAAAAATACAATACAAAAAACGCATATGGCTGTATTTGGCATTTTCACAGCTCATTGCAAATCTGTCTGAAAAACTCGACATAAGGAAACTTATGCAATATTCTACATCTTATAACCGCTGCTTCTTGAAGAAGAGAACTCTATTGCAGATACTCTTTTTCATAGTGAAGTTCACTCTATACAAGGCTCGAGAGTTACTCAAGGTAGAGGTTTTGATTTATTTGTGGTTCGTCAACATTTTGTAAGTTTTATTTTATGCCGGAAATATTTTTTTAGATTTTAATATTGTTTTAGAGATATTGAAGATTAACTCATGCAGGTCTTACTAATGAACTTGTAGATTTTAGAAAATTTGGATTCATGTCTTTACTATGTAGATTTACGCGTAAGTGAGTATAAAGGACCCGAATGAAATTTGAACTCGTATTCCAACGGGTGAGCCGTTATCCATTAAGCCTCACGCACATACAAGGTTATAGAGATAGATCTTATAGATATAAACAGGCCGGTTAACTGAAGTTTCTGGGACACATAATGAGAAAGAACGGCCTGGAGAATCTGATACTCACGGGTCGAATAGAGGGAAAGAGAGACAAGGGAAAAGAACACGTGACATACCTGACGGGCTGTCGATGACAGAACGTGGTCTGGAGGAGGAAGCAGAAGGAAGGGACTTGTTGAGACCTGCAAGCGATAGAGGGAGGTGGAGAGCCATGATCGCCAACGTCTTGAAAGGACATGGTATATAAAAAGAAAGTGACTTGCCATAAACACGTAGAAACAGCTAGTGTCAACCTCTTAAAGATACCATAAGCCACCCTTTTATTGCTACGTGTTTTTTTCGGATTTTTACATTTAAAAAAAAAAAATCTCATTCCTTAAAAATACAGTTTGTGTCCTAGTACCTGGATATGGTATAAAAAAAAAATGTTTTTTATTTTTGTCTTTATTCATATATGTCCTATATATATATATATATATATATATATATATATATGAAAAAATATATATATTTATTATACAGATATAAAATGACCTGAAATGTTCATGAGCACTACTATGCCTAAAAATTTTGAAAGGCAAATGACATTTTTGCTCTTGTTCATAACTTACTTCTCGCGAAGTGAAATCTTATACACGTACACAAACGCACAATATACACATTCATACTGTCCTTTTACAGATATATATATACACAGACTCATATATATATATATATATATATATATATATATATATGTATATATATATATATATATATATATATATATGTGTGTGTGTGTGTGTGTGTGTGTGTGTAGTGTAATGTACATAGTATAGGTACTATATATATATATATATATATATATATATATATATATATAGACACAGAGAGAGAGAGAGTACAGGTAATAATCCGCTCGTATATAATCCAAGTGGATCCTACTAATAGAAAATATTAAAACTGATCCACAAATAGAGCTCAATGTATTTATTATAAGAGAGCATATAAACTTCAAAATAAAGAATTTCAATCAAAATAAAGAAATTCAAAATTACCTCATGAGAATAGCTATTGTCATGAGGTAAATTTGGATTTTTCTATTTTTAATATATATATATATATATATATATATATATATATATATATATATTACTTCAAGCGTTATTATTGTGGGCACTTTCTATCTGAAATAGACACATCCTCATCCCTAATTCAAAACATCTAAGGATAGAAAATTTTCCTTAGTTTCGCTTTCGAACGTAAACGAACCTATGGATTACTTTAAACCTTATTTATTGGATGACCCTCAAACAAAGTGTTTAATAATCTTTCTTTCCGTTTTCTCGCATTTTTTTTTATATTTGGGTGTAAGTTGTTGGTGATATTGTTTATAGTCAGCCGTCATCATAGCTTTATGTTTTGGTTTGAAATATGCTGCTTATTATTTTTAGTTTTATAGATAATACTTTGAGTATGTAGACAATGTTGTTGGTTTAGTTCATTATTAATAAGGAGTTGTCGGTTGGTAATTATTAGTTGGAGGATTAGTTATTAAATATGTTTAAGATGTTTCTGCCAATATTAAATGCTATTTTATTAAATATTTAAAATATTTATTAGTATTAAAATCTTGCGAGAAAGCAAGAAAAAACAGAAAAAAAGATAATTAAAACGTAAAACTTCCGTAGTCTTTAAAAAAGCACACCTTAATTAATATATATATATATATATATATATATATATATATAAAAGTGGACATTGAAGTCAACACACTCAGAAACGACAAACACAATCATCAGGCCACACATGTGGCCTGACTACTGTGTGTCCTGGCAATTGAGTCTCGCATGAAACAGCTTGTCACCTCTGAGTGTTGACTTCAATGTTCACTTTTATATTTACATACGCTCTATATCTGATATTGAGCACTTTATCCCATAAAAATATAGCACACTTTAAAACGATATTTCTTCATATATATATATATATATATATATATATATATATATATATATATATATATATATATATATATATATATATATATATATATATTTTCAGCACCCTGTTTTCATTAAGATATGCCTCATTGAATTCAATAGGATCCTCTCATATTCACGGACAAGCTTCTTAGTATCGTCATTAAAGATAGAGAGATGCATCAGCCTATCACAACATTTACAACCACATGCCTGTTCACATTCGCAATTTAGAAAAATTCTTGTTGAAAATTCATCTATACTTTTTCATAAAAGTAATAAACGTAAACTAAAAATTCTTGAAGCTATCTATACTTTCTTTAGTAAGGATACTAAGAAGTTTGTCCGTGAATATGAGACGATCCTATTGAAAATAAGTAGACAAAACTTCTCTAAATTATACAACTAGGCATGTCCTTATATATATATATATATATACATACATATATATATTAACGGAGATGAGGGTTAATCATCCGACCAAGATCTAAAATGGCCGCAAAAAGGGTCCATCTGAAAAGGCTTGTCAGTATGGCAAATAAAAGTGATCAGTAACAAGTGAAACTAGCGTAACGGTACGGGAGACATAAGCCCCAAAAGTGATCTGATGGACTGGACAACCAAATTCACCTTAGAGTATATATGAATACAGGAAAGAATGGGCGGTTCTAAAAAAGAGTCTTCTCAAAAGTAGCCTACTGCTATAAATGTGCTCAGTACCATAAGAAATGGAAGAGCTTCAATATTAATTCAAAAACCAGGTAGGCAGTAACTGGCCACGACTATAAGATTCGTGCGCTTGCACACAATCTTCAGGTAACCAGTGGCTGTTATTGTAGTTTAAGTATCTTATATACCACAAGGTATATAGGGTACTCCTCTTATAATCTTAACCAACAAACTGCACAAAAGTGACACGAATTAAGTCGCTACTCAGAGTTTCCTGCAACGCGATCGTCAGGCGACAAAACGCACTCTTGTTGCCTAACGATTGCAGTAAGGTTACTGTTCTGTTGTAGTCTATTTGATTTAGATATTGATCACTTTGGATTATATAAGTGGTTGTATGTCCTTTGGTCTGTATTTTATTTTCTGATTATCACGAAAAGCTCTCATAGGTGTTTCTATAAAATATATTTTCTAAATTATAGATTGCGTTCAGCTTGAAAGAGACTGTCACATCTGGGTGTTGATTTTAAAGTGTGATGGATAAATTTTCGTTTAAATAATGCGAAAAGGAAAATAACACTGTCATGTCATTTTAGCAAATATATATATATATATATATATATATATATATATATATATATATATATATATATTTGCATATTTGCAAAAAGATATCTTGAAATACGAAAGAGTAAATTTATCCCAAATAATCGCCATTGGATTCAACCACGGCCTCCAGACCATTTCAGAATCTCCTGCAATTCTTCTGGAGAGTCTCCTTGTTTAAGTTGGTGAATTCTGCCATAATCCTTGCTTTCAGATTATCTTTGGTGTTACAAAGAGTTTTGCTGGTCTCTCGTTCAACTGCGCCCCTGTTACAGTTTTGGGGGTATATTATGTATAACTAGTGAGCGAGTCAGAATGACTTATTTCCCTTTATAGTCGACCAATGGAAGGTTGACCAATCGGAAGCCGCCCAACACTGTATTCGTCGTGTATAAAGGCGGCCATCTTGTTTCCTCTACCGGAAGGACCAAAGGCGACCAGGAGAAGGATGAACTACACTCTGCTGTGATATCCACTGCGAACCTGCACTACGCTTTCCTACTGTCTCCGAAATATTCACTGCCAACCTCTGGATTCTATACTCGAGGACGACCGTCATGAAAATGTCTAACAGCCCCACACATGATAATCAAGTGGGTTGCATTCTGGGAAGTTAGCTGGCCAGATGTAAGCGATGATGTGGTCGCAGAAGTTGTCTGACAGCCATAACTGGGTTCTCCTGTTTGTATGACATGGTGCAGAGTCCTGTTGCTAAACATAGGATCTTCCAGCAGCCACCCTCTGGAATCTGAGGCCCTCACCAACAAATTCATATTTTATTCTTTCATGTATATTGTCGAACATTTAGAGTTTCTCAGTAAAAAGAAAAAAAAATGTCTCTTTTCAGCATGGTAGTTTATTTCCTTTGATCGCCATTGTACGTGTATAAACGTTAAGTAATCATGTCATAAGCATTACTGCAAGGAACATGTCAGCGGTTTCTGAAAAAACTGACTTGAAAATTTCAGAATCTGACTCTAACCAAAGAGAAACAGTCGGGTTTTCATCTCAAGGGCGGTCACACAACGTGACAAAGCACATTTTATTGGTGCCGTTTACATCAGTTCACCTGCCGACTACCTCGGTAAGCGCATAATGTAAATGCGAGATGAGAAAGCAAAAAACAAAAGACATGACAGAAAATGTGATGGGTACTGAGGGAAATATGAAACTCCACAGCTTAAACATTACGTATTCATTAGCCTCTTTCATTTTCTTAGATTATAAAGAGATTAAAGCAGATAGATAGATAGATAGATAGATAGATAGATAGATAGATAGATAGATAGATAAAGTAAAATCATTTAACTCTTATTTGCGCATAAATATATATTAACCATATTAAATCCATATAAAATAGGCCACGCATGTCTGTGTGAATATATATATATATATATATATATATATATATATATATATATATATATATATATTTAAGTTATGAAGAACTTGGAAATCCGTATGGGTAATCACAAGGAGGATAAAATCCTGAGAGCTCAATGTAAATCTAGAGCTAAAGTTCTGGTTACTCCGCCTCCTCCAATACTAAACATGATTGAGAGAGATATGAAATTAATCCCTCCCTAAACTCTACCATGTCTCTTTAACTACTCTTTTTACACTCTCTGTTAAATTACAAAAACTTACACTACCCATCAATTTTAATTTCATTTTTAGTTTTATTTCATTTTTGGAAGTGCTATCTGATGATCCGGCGTCCTTTAAAAGGGCTCTGGTGAAATAAATTATTATAATGGTACCTTAAAGTGGTCTGTCTTTCTTTATAAATATATATATATATATATATATATATATATATATATATATATATATATATATATATATCCCGGTTGTGCCACCGCTTATAATGACGCATTTTCATCCATTTTACGTAGTGCTCGCTCGGTTCATCAACTCCAGGGTTCTTGGATCTATTTACATTAAGTTTCATTTAGCCAAGTCTTAGTAAACAAAAAGAACATTTTATTTGTTCCTTACATTTGATCGAGGGATTATGAGTAACTTTTTTTTTCCATTTTATACTCTTTTTGGAATTTGGCATCTTTTAGTCGTTAATTTATTTATAATTTAAATCTATTTTAATCGTGTTCAAATTGTTCCTCATCATTCGTTATTCCTGTCGGAGAAATTTGTCGAACATTCAGGTCGGTATATGTAATTAATACAGTTTATTAATAAAAAACAGAATACTTACTTAAATAATTTTAATCTATTAAATAACTCATAAACAGAAAAAAAAAATATATATTTTTTTCTGTAGCGTTTTTAAAGTATTTTTGATGTAATATCCTAAAAATAAGGTAATATATACAGTGGTTTTCCAAACGTATCTTGTTATAGAACACTGGTATCAAGTCTTTGTTTCTATATATATATATATATATATATATATATATATATATATATATATATATATATATATATATGATACCAAACAAATATACAATTAGTTGAAAAAAGCAAGGTCCTTACAACAAACAGATCTTCAGAAAGATACCGTTGGTATAAACTTTTATCATTTAATTCTTTTCTTCTGAATGCAAAGTCTGCATAGGGTCGTTTGGGAATTTGTGGCACGTAATGCCGCAATGCCTCTGTTTTCAGTCCTTCAAAAGTGTGCTTACTTCACCACTATTATTAAATCACTTGTGCTGGTGTCTGGCTTTCGGTTCCAAGGAACTGATCTGTTTGACCCTTATGCGTCGAATCGACGGGAAAGTAGAATATATATATATATATATATATATATATATATATATATATATATATATATATATATATATATTGCTCTACTTTGTATTGAGCACTCTTTAAGAATAGTAATTGTTGGTTATTGGAATTCATTCCGTATATACCAATTATATATATATATATATATATATATATATATATATATATATATATATATATATATATATATATATATATATATATATATATATATATATATGTGTGCGTGTGTGCGTGTGCACTATATAGAGTCTAATTAGTCATCCTTTCGTCACCGAGATCCGTTGGTACATTCGACGTCAAGAATATACGCTTTCCTTGTATCTTAACGGTCCGGGTTCGATTCTCGGTAGCAGATGCGCACTGCTGATGAATCCCAAATATAGGACGAAACGGCGGACCAGTTCTTTCTGTATTCTGTTGAGAATTCTTCTAGACTCGATGAATTACTTAATTATGATTATTTCAAATCCTCCTAATAATTTCTATATATATATATAGTTAAAAATAACAATATGCCGGATTTAATCCATTTCATATATATATATATATATATATATATATATATGTGTGTGTGTGTGTGTGGTGTCGTTCTCGAGACTATGGATCTGCGCAAGTACAGCTTTGAACCTGTGTTGTTGCAGACGTTGCCAGAACATCGGAGAAAGAGCCTGACCTCGGATTTGTATTCATAATTGTACTTCTCCTAGTCTGGTTAGCAACCATGGCCACAGTGCTCAAACCTTTCTACGATTTATCCACAGTTAGAGGTTTTGAATTCAGAGGTTTTTCTCTTAGACTAATTTTCTCCTAGACTGGTTGTATATATTTTCCTATATATATATACCTATATTTATATACCTATATTTATATACCTATATATATAGTCATACATACCTACATATATATATATATATATATATATATATATATATATATATACACACACATGAGAAAAAAAGTTAAAAAAATTATGCGAACTTTGGCTATATCATGTCTTTTTTACTTTCCCCCGTATATATAATATATATATATATATATATATATATATATATAGATATATATATATATATGGAGATAGATAGATAGATAGATATAGATATGTGTGTGAGTGTGTGTGTGTGTGTGTGTGTGTGTGTGTGTGTGTGTGTGTAATGGCCGGTTTCTTCTTTTATAGCATATATTTCTGATAAGGCGCCTTGCCAATGCCTGCTGCAGACGGCTTCTCAGGCGTGTTTGTGTCTATTCAACAACCCCAAAGACCACATCATTTCCACCGACTTTATACGGAGCAGAGTCAATGTTTCCGCGAGGGAGATGGTTATCATAATTTATGATCATTTAGAAGTAGAATCATTTGCATATTCCAATGAAAAACATTTAGAAGCGGGCATCTTATAAAGTCCGTATAATTCCTAATAGTATTTCTTGTTACTTTCAATGAAGAGGCTTCCAAATTATTATTTTCTCTCTTGAACTTTAGGATGATGCTTCTGACTTTTATTTATACACTAACCGAATTACCCGCGTGTCAGACTTTTTCTTTTGAAATAATTTTTATAATCATGCATTTAAATATTAATCAATGATCTTGCCAATGTGACCTTCATCTTCTGGCTTTCTCCTTCTATATTTCGGAGAGGAGTCATTCAAATTTAAATTTAATTTAAATCAAAGAATCAGTGTGAAATTTTATGCAAAAACATTTTGATCTGAACCCTTTGATATATATTTGATGCAATACTTAAATGTTATCTGTCTATATCTCTGAGATGGGGTATTATGATTACTGACATCGGTTTGTTACCCTCATCCTTATTGTATATTCACAACATTTCGCCCGTTCTTTAGGTGATTTGAATTTCGAACCGAATCCTTTATTTCGTCCACCGGGGTAGGTCCGGATGTCTCGCTTATTTCTCTTTAACTCAATTTTCCAAGTTTTGGTTCAGCACTGCTGTAGTCAGGTATTGAACTCACAGCTCCTTTAGGTATAGTCACTGGATCTAACCAACGTAATCCACTGGGTTATGTATCCTTGAGGACATCTGTGTATTCATTTTTGGTATTTACAAACACATATTGCAATTTTTCTGTTATTATTGCATTTTTAGCAGATCTTATATGAATGGAAGCATCATACTACCATTTGACAAAGGCAATGAAACTGTAGTGATAGACAAAACGGCATATACAGAAAATCTGGATGACTTCATTGTAACTACCCACTGATTGGTGATTTCTTGCTCAACTTGGTGTCCATATTGTTTCATTTTGATTATGCCGATGTGACCTCGCCTTTTATATTTTGGATAGGAGTCATTTTCCTTGTTTAAATTTAAATTAAATCATAGGGAAAAAATTCCAGTCTATTTGGAGGGGTGTACCCCCTGGGAACCCTTTGATCAAAATGAAATATACTTATCTAAGTACCCTGAGTAATGTGGTTTCAGAATATATATTATTATGGGGGGGGGTCTATCTTCAAAACTCTAGGAGGAGTTTGATAACAACCAGACAGACAAAGGCTACAACTTTATATATAAAGATTTGTCGATACCAATAATCTTGGTACTCCAGAGGCCGTCACCATTGTTAAACTACCTAATACAATGCTCAGGTACCACTCAAGAAATTACAAATGAGATTGATATAAGAGTATACAGGTAAGGAGCAAGAGATGCTAATTATGTAGGATGGTTAAAAGATCAGGGAAGCATCCTCTCGAGAATATGTTCGCAAAATTAACTCACTGTGTGGATCTTCCTCCTTACCAATGGAATACAAAGGGAATGAAGAGGATTCAACTGTGTGTATGCGGCATGACGTGTTCCTGTCGAAATGTCTGAACAGTTGGCGTCAAGGAATGTAATACGGCCTAACATAAACCATGAAAATAGCGATAGAGTAACGAGAGGCTAGGGATGTTTCATGTATGGGAAAGGGTTTGAAAGCTGGAAATAATTCATTACCCACAAGGCCGCGGAAGCGATTAGCACTTATGTTGAGGCTTGGAAGCGAATATTGGACAGATCCAGCCCAGATATCAGTAACAACAAATTTGGAAGGAAAAAAACTGACAACAAAAGAATGGTTAATTCATTTTAGCTTAAAATGTTCAAATTGAAACGAAGGTTTAACTAAATTCATTACACATAGTTATCTTATATACTCGCGCATCGTGCTACTTTCGAAGGCCTAATTTTGAAGCTAATTTTAAGAGGGTTGCATCATACATGATAAAGTTAGCGTATTTTTGCTACGTACTGTGGCCGTTAACAATTAAGTATAACTCAAGACTTCAATGTTAAAATAAAACAGTATTTAATTACAACCTCAAATAAATACTTAACAAGAACAAAGATGTAAAAGTCAACATAAGATAATTAACCATTTCAGTAAATACCTTGTCATTAACGCGGCTCGGCTTAACGTCCGGTAAATCCTAAATCAAAACCCAAATCATCGACGCACAATAATTCACACTAATTCGACTGGATAGTTCCACTCAATAGTCCCTCAATAATCACTACAGTCAGTAGACTGACACCTGGCGGAAAACATATAATCATAAGTCCAGAGTGTCACGCTCGAATCTCGATGTCAGTAGTTACTCATTTTCTTCCTATATGGCTCGGATGTATTACTGTCCCTGGCTATGCCGCTGACCGAATTATATATATATATCTATTTACTGTAATCAAATTAGCTTCAAAATGCGCGAGTGTATACGGTATTCGGCATTTCAATATTTTAACGCCATAAGATTTTCTCCCGTCAAAAGTTTACGTACATTATGGTATGAATAATTATAGTATGTTTGAAATCAACTTATATTTTTTTTCTGACAATATATATTAATATATTGCCACCTCCTTCAGACAGATGTATAGTCGAAAGCCTATTTCTACTGTAAATCAATTTCCATGGAAAATGTTTAGACGAATTCCATTTCCCAGTTCCATCGGTTTAGACCTTAACTGCTAGCACGTGCCGTACTTCTTGCACAAAGTCGAAACACCCACATTTCTCCCGTATTCTTAATGTAAAAAGAAATTTTTCCCCGGAGACATTTTTCCCCCAAAGTACATGAATATTTCTCTAAGCACTACAGTTTTGATCTCTTTAAGTCAATAGTAAAGAGTAAATCATTATCTATCCTCCTTATCCTAAGAACCTTTATATATTAACAATTCCTCTTACCTTATATTTACATGACATTCTTCATAAATATTTTAACTCTAACCCTCAGTGTCTCTCGAGTCATATATTGTGTAAACGTTGTTATTTACACCACTTTATTTGGACTGTTGTCCTCATCTTTATCGTCATATTCACGACGTTTCGGCAATTTTACGCTCCGGACTTCTTCATGTAATATATGTTGGAATTTTGAACTGAACCCTTTGTATCGCCCACCGGGATAGATTGTGCTATTTCTACGTGCCATGAATTTTTGGCATATCTCAGTTTCAGTTATTTCACTTTTCTGAAAAAGGCCGGGGCGTACTACTGCCGAAACGTCTTGAATATCACAATATATATAAGGTCAACAGTCTGAACAATGTAAATAGTTACAATACTTCATCTCGGAAATATAGACAGATTCTGAAGAAAGCCGTAGCGTACTGCGGCCGAAACGTTGTGAATGTGACATTAAAGATGAGAGCAACAGTCAGGTAAATAGTGTAAAAATAGATACAATACCCAATCTCAGAAATATACACAGATAATATCTATTATTCGACATTCATTATCAATATATAGATGAGATTTATCTTTCAGGAGATTCTATTCTCGTGTCAATAAATTTGAGGATAGCATTTCTTATTTTGTCGTAATTTGCTAAATTATTTTATATGTATATCCACCATACACTGAAGACATTTTGAAGACAGAACTGGAAAAGGGTTTCAAATTTTATTCTTCCTAAATAAAAGAACTAACACTGTACCAATAATTTCATTCACCACCCATTCTATCTATCTATCTATCTATCTATCTATCTATCTATCTATCTATCTATCTATCTATCTATCCCTCCCTCCCTCTATTTCTCTCTCTTTCTCTCTCTATATGGAAGTTTCTTCGTTATCTATCGAATCTCAGTTTGTTCATCTCTCTCTCTCTCTCTCTCTCTCTCTCTCTCTCTATATATATATATATATATATATATATATATATATATATAGATAGATAGATAGATAGATAGATGAAAGTTTGTTCATTACCCATAGAATCTCACTTCGTTTATCTCTCTCTCTCTCTCTCTGTGTATATATATATATATGTATATATATATATATTAAAGTTTGTTACTTATCAAATCTCAGTGTGTTCATTATCTATCTATCTATCTATCTATCTATCTATCTATATATATATATATATATATATATATATATATATATATATATATATATATATTCGCTAATTATCGAATCTGTTTGGTCATCTCTCTCTCTCTCTCTATATATATATATATATATATATATATGAAAGGTTGTTCGTTAACTATCGAATCTATTTTTTCATATCTATCTATCTACATAGATAGATAGATAGATAGCTAGATAGATAGATAGATATGAGATGTGTGAAATGACATTTACCATGTAATGTCAATTTCTATGCATACTCTGTTTATATCCACACACACACTCTATCCCCAATATTCTCCTCCCCTAATTCAACGACCTAAGGCCGTCCCAGTAATTTCAGTCAGCAGTGTAGAGATATGATTGCATGTAAGTGTGTGATTTATGAACAGCTCCTATTTTATCGATAAAAAATATGAGGCAAAAACAAACATCGTTCACCAAAAATATAACCAACGCTCTCCATCTTAAGAGACAGCATTCATTTATTATACCAGGTGTTTTTAAATGACACTTTTCTAATAAACTCAGATAGGCACGAATACTCTTCATACACATACACACAGAAATATATATATATATATATATATATATATATATATATATATATATATATATATATATAAAGAATGAAATCAGTTTTCCAATTTCCCCCTTACAAACTTTTTTATACACGTAACTTGTTAAAATATTTGCCAACTAAAATTGTACACTCACCGTGAAATATTGGAAAACAACAGCTGAAATTAATACTTTTTTAAACTTAATAGCCGAAAAACCTGAGTGAGTAAAATTAGTGCATGATTTTCAGCAAAAAAAAACGATTTCCTGAGATTTAAGTTGCGCATTTTTAGCACTAGAATTGAAAAAAATATCCTAATAAAGAATAATATTAAAGGGTGTTCCATTAAGACGGATTATATATAAAGGTGTTTCATTAAGACGGATCAAAGTCAGTAGTAAATAAATCAGTATTATTAGTGAAAATTTATCTATTTCTCTGTTGCACCATATTATTTAAGCTATGGCAATTCTGCGTGAAAAATAATATCGCCCAAATGTCCGCCAACTCTGAAAGAAAAAGAAAAAAAATCATTAGACACTTAAAATTAATTCACATTTTAAATCGCTCCAATTTAATGGAACACCTTTTAATAATAATAATAATAATAATAATAATAATAATAAGAAGAAGAAGAAGAAGAAGAAGAAGAAATTGAGTTCAAAGCCCTTTTATGGAAAGTATCCACAACGTTTGGATAAATCAGACATCGATTTTCACGAAAAATCAATATCTAAGAAGCAGTAGTTTTAAGAAGGCACAAAATATCTTAATACCTTCTTTCAGAACGTAGGCTAATCGTATCCCTTGTGACTCTCAA
The DNA here is from genome assembly GCA_903632075.3 of Acanthosepion pharaonis. Classification (NCBI taxonomy): domain Eukaryota; kingdom Metazoa; phylum Mollusca; class Cephalopoda; order Sepiida; family Sepiidae; genus Acanthosepion; species Acanthosepion pharaonis. The sequence continues at coordinate 1,560,270 of CAHIKZ030000570.1, read as the reverse complement.
TAAGTTTCGTCCTTCTGCCACCTCCCCCAGACTACAATCTGTCATCCACTTGCTTAAGCCGGATAGGTATGTCATGCATTGCTTTCCCTTGTCTCTCTTTCCTTCTATTCGACCTGTGAGTATCAGATTTTCCAAGTCAACATCGTGTGTCCCAGAAACTTCAGCTGCCTCTTTCTGATTTTAAGTATAAAACTCCTCCTTGTTTGCATCCTCTCCAAAACCTCATCGTTGCTCACACGCTCGGTTCATGATATCCTTAGCAACCTTCTGTAGAACAACATCTCCGTCAACTCGAGTCTCTTCATCTTTGTGGAGACCAGCCAAAATTAATGTCAACAAGGCTAAAATTAAAACAAAAAGATGGCCGAAATCTAGCTTGTCGCTTATGTCATAAATTTGATGAAACTGTTGACCACAGTCCCTGCTGAGAAATTATACATTATTAGAGATGGCAGCCGATGACAATATATTCAGACATGTGATTTCAAACTGTGGTATTGAAGTTCCCGATACACGTTACACGCACCAAATAAATGAGGTAAATGGTAATCGAGTGACTGCACTGTGGAAATTCTTCATTCTTGCAGACAGAAAAATTGATCGAAATAGATCAGGCCTAGTAATAAAAGATTTAAAGAAAGAAATATGTCAACTAATTGATATTACTTGCCCACAAGATTCAAATATCTCTAAAAAATAATTTAGTTTAGTTTAGTTTATTTTACAGCATATCAACCTCAATGGGTTATTTAATGCCAACGAGATTTCTATTGCTAGTAATATTATTTTCCAAAAATATATTGTTGCTAATATCTTTTTCCAAAACGTATTGCTTGCATTAAAACCTATTTTTATAAATTCATTGTGCTTTGACCTTTTTTTTTGGGGGGGGGGGCTAACTATTTTGCCATAGCTGGGAGCCTGATAGGTGCTACCACGTTGGGTCCGGGTGGGTCTGGGAACGCCAGCAATTAAGAGGTGGTTTCAACCTCCTCAAAACCTCCTGATCAAAGGATTTGCTCTCGGATGTAGTTTATCGTCTTACCCAGGACGAAAAAGAATTAAAAAAAAAACAAAAAAAAAACTAATTACTAACAAAATAATATTCCTTTGTCTAAAAAATATTTATGATAAATAATTTTATTACCAAAGTAAACAGATCATTATTTCACAGATATTATTTTGAGGTAAAATTATTAATTCTTTTTTATATCCTTTTATTTCCCTCTTCCATCAAGGGAATTTGCACATTTTATTATAAATGTTTTTGTTTTCAAATTTAATAGGAGACTACTACTGATTATGGATTAGTCGGAGTACAAATAAAGCTAACTCTAAATTTTAAATGAAGTTGGAATTGGGCTAATTGAATTAAAGTTTCCTTTTAATTGAAAATATGCATGGAGTAAGTGCTATAAGTAATTTATGAAAAGTTATTGGGCTTAAATAGCACCTCATTTTGCAGAAGTTTGTGCACTGTTGGCTTTTTAAATTATTTCTAATCTTATTAAAGAAAATATAAGCTCACCTCAGGAATTTAATCTGCGTCTCTCTGGGCAGATGGAAATTCGGTAACTTAACCATCTTGGCGATAAGGCAAAGTTTTATCGGCAAGATTGCTCCGTAGACGATTCGGTTAAGGTACGACGGTCTAACAACGGGTTTTCTTTGCACAGAGGGACGCATATTTTTCATTAAGAAGATTTCTCGAATATTAAGGCCGGAAGACGAAAATAAGTAAATATATTCTATGATAAATAAACGCAGCGTCTACTCAAATATGAGTAGCCACTAAAAATAACTTTTAAATTGACATATATATATATATATATATATATATATGTGTGTGTGTGTATGTGTGTGTGTGTGTGTGTGTGTGTGTGTGTGTGTGTGTGTGTAAAGACTTATGCAGTTAAAAAGTACATTCTCAAATATAATTGAATGACAACGCAGTGAATCCTAATCTGATTTCCAAAAAAAGCTAATTCATTTCAGATAATTTTAATATAGCTTAATTTTTATTCTTTCGGCTATTTAGAGATTTCACAGCTAAAATGTTCTGTCTATATCTCTGAGATGAGGTATTATGATTATTTACATTATTCGGACTTTTATCTTCATCTTCATTGCCATAATCACAAGGACACATGGCCCAGAGGATAAAGACGTTAGTTAGATCCAGTGACTAGCTTCTAGTGATATAATGGCTATCTATATCTATGAGATGAAGTATTATGATTACTTACATTATTTACATTAACCGAACTGTTATCGTCATCTTCCTTGCTGTCTTCACACCGTTTCGGCCGCTCTACGCTCCGGCCTTCTTCAACTGAACCAAATCCTTTATTTCTTCCAACGGGGTAAATTGTTCTAGTTCCACGTGCCGTGTCTCTTTCAGATGACTCAGTTATTTCCCTTTAACTCAGCTGCTGTTGCCTAGTATTGAACTCACAACTCGTTGTTTTTGTCACTGGATCGAACCAACGTCTTTATCCACTTGGCCATGTGTTTTGAGAACAATAAAGGATTCGTTTCGAAATTCCAATCACCTGAAGAAGGCAGGAGCGTAGAACGGCCGAAACGTTGTGGATATGGCAATGAAAATGACGATAACAGTTCGAATAATGTAAATAATGCAAGTAATCATAATACATCATTTCGGAGATATAGACTTATATATATATATATCCCTGCAAAACCCGCTTGGAAACTTCCCTGCAACAAACCGCTTAGCAAAAATATTTAACAAAAATAACGTAAAAATTAGTTACAGTTGCACAAATAATATAACACAAATAATAAAACGCCACAACAAAAAAAGTAAGAACCTGCAATAACGCAATCATGGAATATCAATGCAACTTCAGAAATAAAACATGTCCACTCCAAGGGAATTGCCTACAAACGAATATAATATATATATATAAAGGTAAGCGCAAACAACAGCACAATGTACTACATCGGTGCCAATGAGGGACTATTCAAGAAAGGAAAACACAACGACGACCTCTCATACTCCGACCAAAAAAATACTCAAACAGCGCTACACTATCTAGATACATATGGAAACTAAAAGACAGAAATGTGACGTCGTCCCCCGGTCGCAGCGCCAACTGTGACGTTCTATCCTGATCTACTACGGCGCCAGTTGTGACGTCCCCAAACAGCACCAATTGTGACGTCCTCGCCGCGGCGCCAGCTGTTCGCTCCTCGCTGCTCCGTCCGGGTGTCGCTGCTCCAAACGTGACGTCCGCCTGTCGCGTCAGTCGTGTTGTCTCGTCCTGTGACGACCAACTGGCTTGGTATCGGTCGCGGCACCCAAATGTGACGTTCCAACCTTTTGGTGATTCGAGTGGGAATCTGGTTAGATTTGATATCAGCCTCGTTGTTCCCAACTCGCTTCCAACGCCTGGTTACCAAGGTAACTGCATTGATCTCCAGTCTGCCTACCCACGTTGTGAATTGATCTTAGACAGACGAGATCAAACAGTGGTTGGGGCCGTAATGCAAATTGAGTTCAACTGGGGTGATACTACACAAATATGCATAAAAAGAAAATAAAATGAAAACTCAAAAGTTCAAAGTATCAAAGAAAAAAGGTAACAAACTTTATGTCTAGTTGTTCGATACATAGGACTGCATCTATCTCCCGACCCGTTCTGTGGATTGTGACACGTCGTTTCCGCTAGGCAAGTTTTAACGCTTCAAGTTGTTTGCTCTCTAAGAAATTGGTGTTTCGGTGTGTCTTTGGACGAAAGTCGAAAAAAAAAACTTATTTCGGTGGTCGGGTTCTAAGTCGCTCTTCAAAATAATTGTTTTTGGGTTGAAGAGGAGTCCGGAATTTTGCGTGAATCTTGGTCAGCTATCTCGAGGCGGCTTCAACTGGAGACTGACTCTGGGAACTCAACTCTGGAAACTCGAGCCCGAACTGATTTCTGCTTGTTGGGGCCTCGCTTTTATTGGCGCCGACCAAAACCGGGTTGGGTCTGTTGGCGTCGGGGGGGTTCCTCGATAATTCTAAATACATATCCACCTCTTTTATTTCTGGTTAGGGATTTTCCACTTTTGGGAACCCTTCCTCACTCCCACTTTCTCACCATACCTCTGAGGGGCGTGAACTGCTCTCCCCACTTCTTCGTAGCAGCTTCTCATACTTATACTCTGGATGGGGCGTCGACAGCCTTCTTCGTGCGTCACGTGATCACTCTCGGCCAATGAGGTCTTGGTCGGGTATCTTTCCTCCTCCTTCGTGCGTCACGTGATCACCACTTGACCAATGATGTCTTAGTCGGGCGTGAACAATCCGTGGCTTTGTTTCGGGAAAAAAAATATCTTGCTTAACTAAAAAAAATTATCTCTTCTCTTTCGCTTAAATCGCCGTTATCATTTCTCTAGCCACGGACAATATGACAACTCTTGTTTTACACGTGGTGTTTGTCAGGTATTTTATCGCTAATTCATCAAGATGGGTGGTATTCTTAACATAGCTTCAAAAAAGAAATATCCCCAAAGTTTTCAGTCAGTCTGTCGCCTCCAAGGAAGAAAGAAAAACACTTCTGGTTCCCCATAATTTTATTATCGCCGGCCAAAGTTGTTTCGTCGAAAAGAATTCGGTCAGCGCACTGCTTGTGTGGGATTTAATTTTTCATATCTGTCCAAAGTCCTTTTTAGTGGCCTGTTTTTCGTCACTTATCGAAATAGCATTTTCACTTGAATTTTTCCCTGGCCAGTTGTCTAGATAACACAGCCGTTATCAAAACACATCTGGTTCCTTCTTTTTTTTCCTTTTCTTTTTTACTCAGAAATTCCCTGTCATTGTAATGACACCCTTTTTCATTTGTTACTTATCAATATTTTCATTGTCTCTTAGCCGTGTGTGTGTCTGCTTATCACCTATGAATCGTCTCGCATTTCTTTCTGCCTTCTTTTCTTTCTCTTTCTTTCTCTGCCTCGTAAATGGTGCCACAGAAATATTACACCAAGAATAAGCTGGGAAATATTGAAAAATTCACCTGCCTACAACACCATAACAAAGAAATGCCTACTTTGAGGAAACGAAAAGTTAGCAATAATTTCTCACACCCAACAATGAAGTTACTAAACATAAGATCAAAAATAATTTCTAAATGCAGACATGAAAACAAATACCTATTCTCACAATGTATACCAAACGGATAAAAAAAATACCAACCAACATTGCTACATAAACGACCATTGACCCTATGAACACGAAAAGAGAAACCACTGACACCATAACACCATCAATTATTTTCTAATTCAAACTAGCATCATAATAATTATAATTATTGCTATTACCATTCCACCACAATTACTACAATCACTTCTACCATTTTATCATAACTATTTGCTGCTACAGTTGTTATGATCATCACCCGCTCTCCCCCACCATTACTGCTGCACTAATACCACCCCTAAAAACTATCACCACTCTAATTACAGTTTGGCCCCGACATTGTAAAAATTGTAATTTTTATTTCAGTCTTATCTAATATTGTAATTATCATCTTTCTTACCATTTATCCCCACTTATCCCAACATTCCCACTATCTCACCACCACAATTACCATTGCTGCATTAGTTCACAGTTATACTCCCGGCTTGAACGTCTGAGAAATTTTCATAGAAAATATGTGTCCTGCAACAGGAATTGAACCTGTATCCTACACGTAACCGTCATATAGCCTGACGTGCTATACCTGTTTAGCTACAGAGGAGCGTCTGGTTAGCAAGGTCGATTTTACTGCTTTTAAACTACAATTTTCCGTGATTTCCTTGCAAACCAGCATCTGTGTATCATGTTTATAAATTTGTGGAAGGAGATGCTTTCGCAGTCGTCCCCTTATAATTTCACGTCTTCTTCCACTGTCCTCAGGTTTACACGTTCTGGGATCATATCGACGATTTGACAGCTCTTATTGATTCCAAATATCTCGTGTCCATCGATCTTACATACATATGCGACAATGTGTTCCTCCCATGGTCTGGGGTGAAACGAAAGGTGTTTCTAACACTGCTAGCCGTGGCAAGAATGGTAGTGTGGATGACGTGAATCGAGGGAATTCAGTTTAAATATGGGAGTCATACAAATGAATTATAAAGTAATAGACGAATGAGACAAAGAAGTAATGTTATTGGCCAGGAAAAAAAAACAGCACGTTATGTTTTAAAATTATTATTATCAGCATGATGAATCAATTGAGACTGAGGTGTGTCATTTTAAGTGGGGATGAAACTGTTGTAGGACATTATTGCAAGAATCACTTCGAGCTTCTGACCATACAGAGTGTTACTTGGAAGCCATCTTCTTCAAAGAAAAGACAGGCGAGCTTTTGTAGGTCTTAACATTCTGTAAAGTTTACTGACTTTTTTTTATACATCGCGTGATTAGGTATTTACTGCCCAATTAGATATTGATTGGTCGGGGTCTTTTCTAAATCCACTTCTGGGCTTATCCACGCAAATCTGACCGGACGGATGTTGCGCGTATGTCATCTTCTTAACTCGTGAATTCCCGTCAATTCCTAACATCTCGTCACGCATTTGTATACTTTGTTAAACTTAGCAACGTTTAATTCGCGCATTTCCCGCGTAACATGGTGAGATGAGCATGCTCAAAGCCTGGCTTACGACCACTTACTATGAAATTATCACGTTAGATTCTGAACCTATCTGACTGTTTATATGTATGAATTAAGGGGGCACTTCGACGTGGTGTAATGGTTAACAAGCTTGTCTCTCTAGAACAATTACGACTGAGTAGTGAGTTCGATCCTCACTGGCTGCCCCATACTTTCGGTCTTGTGCCACATCTAAGCTTCGTTTAGAAAATCACTTTATGTTTCGATCAAAGTATCTGAAAATTTTTGCCTCAAACGAAATTTTTCTACGAATATATGTATCCATTATTTTAGACTGTATCAAGACTGGAATTGGAAGACTATGCAGCTCCTGCTCATATATAGTAGAAGGACTCCATTTTTCGGTCTGAGCTTGCAAGCAGCTCGTTGCTGATGAATATCATGCTGGAATATTCTTAACTTTAGAATTTTTCATTAATGGCGACGGCATGTAAATATGGTAAAGGGAATGCTAATATTGAACGCTTCCCTATTTTCGGTTGAAATTTATGAAATGTCTCTCTTAAAATAATTTCTCAGGAAAAATAGCTTTTTCAAGTCAAGTAGCTGTTATTACTCTTGACAGTATTGGCAGGGGTTTCTTTCCTAACCTTTTATAGTGTGGAATTTCAAAGCTATCTATCTATCTATCTATCTATCTATCTAAGCCTATTCCTATCTATCTATCTATCTATCTATCTATCTATCTATCTATCTATCTCAGCCTATTCCTATCTATCTATCTATCTATCTATCTATCTCAGCCTATTCCTATCTATCTATCTATCTATCTATCTATCTATCTATCTATCTATCTATCTATCTATTTCACCCTATTCCTATCTATCTGACTACCTGCGCCTCTGTTTCTCTATCTATCTATCTATCTATCTATCTATCTATCTATCTATCTATCTATCAATCTATCTATCTGAATGAGTGCCTATCTGTCTATATACCATCTGTTTGTTCGCATCCGTCTATCTATCTGTCTGTATGCCTATCTATCTATCTATCTATCTATCTCTCTATCTATCTTTCTATCTATCTATCTATCTATCTGAATGAGTGACTATCTGTCTATATACCATCTGTTTGTTCGCATCCGTCTATCTATCTGTCTGTATGCCTATCTATCTATCTATCTATCTATCTATCTATCTATCTATCTATCTATCTATCTATCTATCTGTTTCCTTGTCTCTTTATCTACCTATACTTATAGCCCCTCCATCTTTATCTATCTGCCGTTAACCAAACGATTCGCGATCTGTTAATCGACATACACCCCACTCTTTCTTCTTCGATGATTTATTTGCAGTGCAGAGAGAAAGCATACACACAAACAACATTAGATAGAAAAAGAAAAGGAAGGAATAAGGCCAATCAATAAAAGAAAAAAAAAGAAGCTTCCTGGACCCATTTTCATAAACAGGCACATCGAAAATTAAAGGAAATCTACATTTACGATTTGCTGTATTTTCGGGAATATCTTTTACGAAAGGTAAGAGAGCACATTTGTCGCAAAATACCTTCGAGGTCCTCACTGGCTAACTTCAATCAATGTTTCGTTTAACTGGAAATTGAACACGACCGTCTTTTCAGAACCACCCGAGGTGATTTAACTCATTGGCATCTGCTTTCGAAAATTGCAACATTACTATCTTGCAACTTAAATTAATCACTTTTTTTTTTTTTGGTTTTTGGTTTTTTGGTTTTTTGTTTTGTTTTGTTTTTTGGTCTTTTATTTTTGTTGTTTTTTTGAGTTTTGGGTTTTTTTTTTTTTTTTTTTTTTTTTTTTGTGATAGGTATGCTTACCGTTATTCCAGAGCAAAATTAAATTTGTATTCCTCTTTCATTATGTATCAGGTTGGTGAAGCTCAGTAATATTTTTTTTTTTTTAGTTAATTTCTCTGCTAAAAACAGAATGTTTAATTTTTCTTCTTTATATGTTTAACATTTAAAACATTAATTTTTAGAGCCATGCCAAAGGTATGTATAATAATTATATACATACAAAGTTATTTCCAATGCTTATTATGGCACAAGGTTACAAACGTGGGTACTCGTCAAGAGCGAACTCATTATAGTTGCAAATAAGACCGTGTCAAAAAGAGGGAAAACTAAAGCGTGTTCCAATAACTTGGACCCGATTTCAAATGTGAATTAAATTCAAACATCTAATTTATTTTCTTTTTCTTTCAGATCTGGCTGACATTTGGCTGATATTATTTTTCCCACGTAATTGTCATGACTTAAATATGATCCAATAGGGAAATAAATAAATTTCCACCAGGAACGCTCATTTATTTACTGCTGACTTTGATCCTTCTTAATGAAGCACCCTTATATATAATCCGTCTTAATGAAACACTCTTTAAATGTACAGGTGCGATGGATAAATTGTCGTTTAAATTATGCAAAAATGAGAATAACACTGACATCTCTTTTTAACAGATATATTAGCCAAAATTAGACGAAAAATAACTTGAAATGCGAAAAACTAAATTTATTCAATAAAATCGCCATTGGCTTCAACCACAGTCTGCTACAACTATCTGGGCGGAGTCTCCTTGTTTATGTTGGTGAATACTGCCATAATTCTTACCTTCAGTTCATCATTAATATTACAAGTTTTGTTGCTGTCTCGTTCAACTGCAATCTACAGATAATAATCAAAGAGTATGTTTTGGTTTGGTTTGGTTTGGTTTGGTTTGGTTTGGTTTATTATGTTTTACGGTATATCAACCTCAATGGGTTATTTAATGCCGACAAAATTTTTGATTGCTGGTAATATTTTGTTTTGTCAAAAATCTGCTTCTGGTAATATATTTCCTTATTGCTGGTAATAATTTTTTTCAAAAAAAGTATTGCTGGTAATAGTTAACTATTTGCCCATAGCTGGAACCCTAACATGTGCTACCACTCTTGGTCAAGGTGGACCTGGGAACACCAGTAATTAAGAGGTGGTTTCACACTCCTCAAAACCTACTGATCAGAGTCCTTGCTGCTGGACGTAGTTTAACGTCTTACCCAGGACGCGGATGTAGTTTAACCTCTTACTCAGCAAGGCAAAGAGGATGCAGTCTGAGGAGATAGGTGACCAGATTTATAGGGTTATGTGGTTGCAGAAATCGTCTGACAGCCATGACTGGGTTCTCTTGCTTGTGTGGTATGGTTCAGAATTCTGTTGCCAGATAAAGGATCACCCTCTTTATTCAGGGCAGTGCTACCTTTTTAATTTGATGTGAACCTCCGTGTTGAGTCTGAGTTTCTCACCCAAAAATATTGGGAGTTCTTTTCTTATCAGAACGATCAGATTGAGTCTTTGAGGAAATACATCTTTATTATTATTCATTGACTTTCTTGCTTTAGTTTTATCGCTTGATTATATTATAGGGCATTGGTCATTGGTTAAATGCAATTAGATGTCTTTTGTTCTGTCAGTTAATTAATAAATAAATTGTTATGGAACCTTACCCATAATAACATAATGGACTATTCCATACGTAATAAATACTGCGCCTCAAGAGGAAGAAGGGAGTCAGTCTGAAGTCTGGAGTGAGGTCCGTCAGAAATCCGTCAAGAGTTTGTCAGTCCGTCAGAGCGAGCGAGTCAGTCAGTCGAGTCAGGGCTGGGTTGCGACCATGGCAAAGTCTAGTTTGGACCATATCAGGACCTGCTAAGACAAGACAAGACCAGAACTTGACTAAGCTTTGACCAGCTTGGACATGTTATGACCAAAACATTGACTAAGCCTTGACCAGCTTGGACATGTTATGACCAATCTTTGACCAGTGACCCTATGCGGAAACGCTTGGGTTTTTCCCACGAAAAACGACCTTGTGTCACGTCTTGACCTCGTGGGAGTCAAGTAATCCCACGAAAAACGACCTTGTGTCACATCTTGACCTCGTGGGAGTCAAGTAAATACCGTCAGTCGAGTCAGAGGCAGTCCGAAACAGAGTCGCGTTCAGATAATTACTACTAAACCTGATTGTTCGTACTAACACTTTCTACTTCTCTGTATATATTCCTGTTTGTAATATATCTGTGTTATTCCATATCCGTGTTCGAGTTCTTCTTTATTGGTTCTACCTTGGAGTATCACCGTGGTACAAGGACCTGGACCATAACATAAATGATAAAATTTCAGCTTGACACTGACAAATTTCACTGAAACACCGGCATGCATGAATAAGAAGACAAGTATGATCAACTCCACCTGCAGCTTGAATAAAGTCCGTTTAAATTTTCCGAAGATTTCTGAACGCAAGTCGTCTAGAGGGGAAATGTCAGTGTACTGACCAGAATAAAGGATAGGACGAAAAGATTACTTACAAGACGAAGCAAGGTATTAAGGAAAAAAAAACAAACTTTAGAAACAAAGAAAGGGTTGTTGAAATGCTACGTAGCATCAATCCTTCTCTATGACATTGAATGCAGGACACAAATGAAAGGAAAACTAGGTGCAACAGAAGGATGCTGAGAATTCTACGGACAGAGCGTGTAAGCAAGGAAAATGAAAACAAAAAGGACACTTAGAATCAGAAAGAGATAAATTTTTTGGGGATATATAAAGAGGAATGAGGGCTTGGAGAATTTGACACTCACATTTGAATTTGACACTCACATTTGAATTTGACACTATAATAGTTTAAGCGTTTGTCGCCCGGTCCTGAAGGGACGTGGAACACAAAGGAAGATTATATGAATAAATCATTGTTGTCCAAATAAAATATGCAGGATTAACAGTCTAAAGGATTAACGTAAAAGATGAAAGATTAACATTTTTAGTGATTAACATAGAATACATTATTCACGGTAATTCACATTATTCATGATAAAAACGGAAACATTAACATAAGAACATGTTCTTAAATACCCTCATCAGATCGAGTCTTTCATACGTGGTACAATGGCTAGCAAGCATGTATCGCTAAATCAATTACGAATGAGCGGTGAGCTTGATCCTCATTGGGTGCCCCATATTTTCGGGCTTGTCGCATATCTAAGCTACGCTTAGAAAATAACCATGTGTAGCACCTAGCCAGTTCAGAAATGTCTAAACTGACAACAGTATACAAGCGCTTTCTCAGATCAGCTATTAACCTTTTGAGTCTTGACAACCGCTTTACAGGTGGTAGAGAAAAATGACTTAATGCCCAGCCACCGGTTGAACGGTGGTAAAAAAAAATGACTTAATGCCCAGCAATCGGTTGAACGGTGGTACAGAAAAATGACTTAATGCTCAGCCCTCGGTTGAACGGTGGTAGAGAAAAATGACTTAATGCCCAGCCCTCGGTTGAACGGTGGTAGAGAAAAAATGACTTAATGCCCAGCCACCGGTTGAACGGTGGTAGAGAAAATGACTTAATCGCCCAGCCACCGGTTGAACGGTGGTAGAGAAAAAATGACTTAATGCCAAGCCACCGGTTGAACGGTGGTAGAGAAAAATGACTTAATGCCCAGCCACCGGTTGAACGGTGGTAGAGAAAATGACTTAATGCCCAGCCACCGGTTGAACGGTGGTAGAGAAAATGACTTAATGTCCAGCCAGCGGTTGAACGGTGGTAGAGAAAAATGACTTAATGCCCAGCCACCGGTTGAACGGTGGTAGAGAAAAATGACTTAATGCCCAGCCACCGGTTGAACGTTGGATAAACACCTGTAACTATTTCTATATGTACCACGAAACATTACATACCAATTATTTGCGAATTTTAACTCAGGAGTTCAGGTAGAAGGGTTAATATTTGTTCAGGAACGCAGGGGTCAAAGGGTTAAAAGCGGCTTTCGGCGACTGAACCCTGTAGGTCTTAGGGAGGAGCATTCCTCTTTGAATTTCGTGGGCTAGCACAAGAACCTCAAGAAATGTAACGAATACCAGAAATCACATAACTTGTAAGTTTTCCCTAGCAACCACAACGAGAATGGATAAGACAATTAACTCAAAGAAAAAAATAATGACACAATCAAGTTATTGATCTTCCACAATACTTCGAATAAAAAAAGCCTAGGAAGGAAACACCGATCAATACTGAAAAAAAAAACGATAACATGAACTTGAGTTTTGCTGAAAGTTTTAAGAGAAAGATTTTATGAATTTTAACCGGCTGAGTGTTTCCATATGAAAAAATAAAAAACATTACCATTAACACTCCCACTGACACTCTCTTTGTTGCTATTATCATAACGTTTCAGTCGGTGTGCTCTCCGACCTTCAACAGGTGTTTCTTGATTTTGGTACACTTTATGTGTTTTCGAACTGAACCCTTGAATACGAGGCTATATTATTCCTGTTCTGCTGAACTATTTCTTATTGACACCTGCCATTTTTCGCCCCGTAATATAAACTATGCCTGATTAATATTATGAAGTGATTCCCACAGAATGTAATATTATGCGTTTTTAAGGATTACCACAAAGTTAAACTTTTTGAAAGATTAACATAAAAGATGAAAGCTTAACGCTATTAGCAATTAGCATAAATTACGACTGTGACACCATTTACCAAGGCAGAAAGGGAAAAGAAAGAAAAGAAAGGAAAGGAGAGACTAAGACCCAAAGCGTGGATGATAAGCAGAACACCACGGCTAAGAGACAATGGATAAAGGATATTTTGATAAGTAACAAATGACAGGGAAATTCTGAGTGGATAAAGGAATCGGGTGTGTTTTGGCGACGGGCTGGTGCGGGAAGGCATCTGATTAGCAGATCACGGACCGACTGGCCAAAGAAAAATCCAAATGAAAATGTTATTTCGATAAATGACGAAAAACAGGTGGACTAAAGGGCTTTGGAGAGATATGAAAAATTAATTGTGTCAAAAGCCGCACACGATGTGTCCACTGACCGATTTCTTTCGACGGAACATCTTTAGCCTGCGATAATAAAATTATGTTATCAGAAATGTGTACCGAAAGGAAATGAATGGGAACTTAGAAATGTTTCTTTTCGGGGCAACGTCTTGCCGTATTAAAAAGGCCACCCATTCTGATAATTAGCGATAAGATGACTGACGAAGCCCAGGTGTAGAACAAGAGTTATGACCACCGTCGTTCATATTGTCCTGTTTGCGGCTAGAGAAAATGATAACTGCGATTAAGAGGAAGAAAAGGAAAAGAAAAGATAATTTTTTTTTTAGTTAAGCAAGATATTTTTTTTTTCCTGAAACAAAGCCGCGGATTCGTCCACGCCCGATTAAGACATCATTGGTCGAGTAGTGATCACGTGACGCACGAAGGAGGCTGTCGCCGCCCATCCAGAGGATAGGTATGAGAAGCTGCTACAAAGAAGTGGGGAGGGCAGCTTACGCCCCTCTGAAGTATGGTGAGAAGGTGGGAGTAAGAAAAGGCTCCCAAAAATGGAAAAGAGTGGAAAATTCCTAACCAGAAATAAAAGAGGTGGATATGTATTTAGAATTATCGAGGAACCCCCGACGCCGACAAACCCACCCCAATCAGTTCTGCAGAGTGGAGTTGCAGCAAAGAGTTCGAAGCTCGCAGTGGAAGTTGGATCCGCCTCGCAGATAGCTGACTTGAAAGATTCACGCACATTCCGGACTCCTCTTCAATCCAAGAACAATTATTTTGAAGAGCGACTTAGATCCAGACCACCAAAATAAGTTTTTTTTTTTTCGACTTTCGTCCAAAGACACACCGAAAAATCAATTTCTTAAAGAGCAAACAACTTGAAGCGTTAAAACTCGCCTAACATGTCACAATCCATAGAACGGGTCGGGAGATAGACGCAGTCCTATGTATCGAACAACTAGACATAAAGTTTGTTATCTTTTTCTTTGATACCTTGAACTTTTGAGTTTTCATTTTATTTTATTTTATGCATATTTGTGTGGTGTCACCCCCGTTGAACCCGATTTGCATTACTGCCCCAGCTACTGATTGATCTCGTCTGCCTAAGATCAATTCACAACGTGGGTAGGCAGACTGGAGATCAATGCAGTTACTTTGGTAACCAGGCGTTGGAAGCGAGTTGGGAACGACGAGGCTGATATCAAATCTAACCAGATTCCCACCCGAATCACCAAAAGGTTAGAACGTCACATTTGGGTGCCGCGACCGATACCAAGCCAGTTGGTCGTCACAGGACGAGACAACACGACTGACGCGACAGGCGGACGTCACGTTTGGAGCGGCGAAACCCGAACGGAGCAGCGAGGAGCGAACAGCTGGCGCCGCGGCGAGGACGTCACAGTTGGTGCCGTGGTAAACCAGGATAGGACGTCACAGTTGGTGCCGTGACCATAGGATAGGACCCTGGAACAGCCACGGCCACAATTAGTACCGTGACAGCAGGACAGGATCCTGGACCGACCGCTGCTGCTGAGAAATTTTGAATAGGACTCAAAACGACCCGGATCCTGAGAGGAACGAGAGCAGAATCGTCTGTAAGGTAAGACACTTTGTTTGATTTCCCAACCTCGATTGTTGCTGCGTAGATTGTCTTTCTCTTTAAATATGTCGGACTATGATTCAGATATAGTAGTGGGGCATGAAGAGGGGTTTAGACAGGGGTTGTCAGCTGACCTAAGAAGGTTGTTGGGTGGACCGAGGGTCCCAGCATTTGACGGCAGTGGGAGAGATTTCAAAAACTGGCTGGCAATCCTGGAGAAGAGCCGAGTTATATATGAACTCACAGACCAGGAGACCCCGTATCTGGCATATGGTGCCACAAAGCGGAAAGCGTCTGAATTTATGAAGGGGCTCTTGGAGAGTGAGCCCCACTTGTCATGGGAAAGATTAAAGGGACTATTAAGGAGTTCGCCGACGAGGGCACGGCTATAGAGGCCATGAGGGCCCTCCTAAAGCTGACACAGCTGCGGGACGAAACCCCTGGAGAATTGGGGGCCCGAGCGGGGAAGCTGTCATCATTGGCCTTCCCAGAAGTGGTGAGAGACAATGCGGTCAAGCAGGCCCAGTTAGCAGATCTGTATGTGGAGGCACTAAGTGACGAGCGTGTTCGTCACGACGTGCTGAAAGAGGGACCGCTGAGACTATCGGCAGCAGTAGAGCTGGCCAAGGAGAGCCAGGGCATATGGGAAAAGGTGAAAAGGTGTGGAAGGAAACAGATACTAAGTCAAGAGGTCGGAAGAAGGGGGGAAGGCGGAAGACCCCCCGCGTGCAATCGGAGGGTCAAGCTTGAAGTAGGTGAGCCTGAGTCGTGGGAAGAAGACCCCAATAGAAAGGCATGGTCAACCAGGCATGGGTTCTATAAGCCCACGCCGGGTCGATACGGGCTGGTCTGCTGGACTTGTGGGCATGAGGACCACAGAGCGGCGGAATGTCCGACGAAGTGGGGTTTGCCCCCAGACTTCGAACAGGACAGGTGCACCAGGTGTGGAAAGAAGGGACACCTGGCCAAGTGGTGCGGGCTGAGAAAAGGTGCCCCACCGATATTAACAAAGAAGGCCGAGCCCAAGAGACAAGACCAGGGAAAAGCCAGTGGGCCACTCCGGAATTAAGAGGGAGGGTGGCCCAGTTAAAAGGAAGGGAAATAAAAGCTTGGACCAGTGGTCGGGCGAGCCGCTTGGGCGGAGGACAGCCCCCCCCCGGGAATAAACGAGAGGTTAGCTCAGTTGAAGAGAAAAAGAGCAAAATGTTGGACATGTGGTCAGGTGGGCCACTTTGCGGTGAACTGTCCGGCAAGAAGGTGCTGGTTTTGTAGGAAACCAGGGCACCTGAGGAGAAGCTTTATCCTTAGGAACAGCCGCAGGAGACTGGGAGAGGTCCAGCCGGGGCCTCCCAGGTGCGGAAGGCGCAGAACTCCCCCTCGTCAGAATAATGAAGGTGATTTATTGCTACCGGCGGCTATGGCTGGGATGACCCAAAAGTGGGAACCCAGGAAAAGGAAAGCCCAAGTGTTCTCTTCGCTGACGCAAGAGAAGGAGCTATCCTGTAGAGCAGAGATAGGGGGTAGGGCGATGAAAGCCCTGGTAGACACAGGAGCATCTGTGTCATTGCTGAGAGAGGAAGCATACAGGCGGGTGAAACGGAAGAGTAGGTTACGGGAAGCGGACATAGAGGTCACGCAAGCAGATGGAGCCCCCCTGGAGATAAAAGGGATGGTGAGGCTCCCTGTGAGGATTGGGAAATTAAGAAACACCCAAATTTTTTACGTAACCCCCAGCCTGTGTACGGAGGCAATCTTGGGAGAAGATTGGATCCGGAGCCAGAGGGCCCAGATAGAGTTCAACCCCACTGTGTTGATAGTGAATGGCGAGAGAACGCCATTGGGATGCCCACCAGAAGAAGATATAACAATAGTGGTGGAGGAAGATGTAAAGCTACCCCCTAGAACGGCGGTGTCGGGAAAGGGTAGGTTAATGTCAGGGAAGAAAATAGGAAAAGGACCCCTGCAGTTGGTCCCTGTAGAAGGGAAGGGCCTAGAAGAGAATGAGGTAACTCTGTGTGAGACGGTGGTGGAGGCAGCTGAATTAGTGCCTATTATGATGGTGAACCAGGCCCAAAAGACTATAAAGGTTAGGAGAGGGGAAGAGATAGGAAAAGCACTCGCTTCTTTAGTCCTCTGTTGACTTTTGAACTCTCGCACACACGCATATACACACGCTTGCCACACATATACACACACTTGTCACACATACACAAACAAACACACTCTTATAGCTAGTTTTAACTTTTTTTCCCCTTTCAATTGTGTATACATGTAATTCCTTTTGTTAATAATATGCATTGTCATTTGATTTATACACTTTGGTTTTTGCATTTATTTTAACCCGGATTCACATGAGTGCGCCAATATTGTTTGCCGGGTGAATGCTCCAGAAACCCTTAAATAAAATGTATATACAAATCACAGTCCAAGAGGTCGTATTCGAGAGATTACAACAAAGATTAATATTATGAAAGATTAAGAAAAAATATTAAGGATTACCATTTTTAGTGCCTACTAAAATGTATTGAGCGTGGAGTTTACTTTATTTTCGACCTGTATATTAAATATTTCATATTTGTGCTGCGCTTGCTGTCATATCACATTGAAACACCATAGAGAAGTTAAGTAATATCTAGCTTGGTCAGTATCTGGATGGGTAGTCTCTTGGATGTGCGCGTGGTGTAATGGATAATGACTCGGAATTGTTAATCAGAGAAACGAGTTCCAATTTCATTTGGTTTAGTTATATTTACTTACCCGCAAATACCATTGGGAAAGGTATGAATCCACTTCTTCACCCCCCAGCTATAGTAATATTTTCATCACTATATCGTTATTATCCGCAATAACATCTTACAATCTAAATATATATTTTTATGACTTTAAATAACCTGCAATGGGTTGATAACCTGTAGAAAATGAATAAATGAATCAATTACTCAAAATTTGGCGCCATTATTTTATAGCTGACAAATACGCCAGGTTTTTCAATACCAATTTCCAAAGCAAGCAAACACTCTTCGAATAAATGTCGCAATATGATCTTCTCCTTCTCTTTTCATCTTATATAACCTTGTACCGGAATATCAACAAGAGGCCAATTTGGTAACTGAACTGTTTTTTTAAGGTTAAACACCTTTAAAATATGTTTAAAGTCGAGTATTCGATTACAAACCGCTTCTCTGATTTTTCTTGTTATATATTTTTCTTCCTTCACAGCAGGTTGAGAATGTTTCAGGAACCAAATTCATATAGGCTTGAAATAAATAAAGTAACATTAGTTATTCGACAAGTTCAAAACCGATAAATGCGTAAATGAAATTGCAGAATAAAAAAAAAAAAAGAATACAAAATAAAGAAGTGTTAGAAGGCCACAAAACATTCGCTATCGAATGGATCATAACTCTCTTCTTTAGAATCCCTTGTCTATTTACTTAATATTTTACATACATACTTTAAGTTCATAAACAACTTTACAAAATTAAAAATAAAAAATTCCAATAAAAAAAAAAAAAACTTATTGGAATACAAGAATACAATTACATTAGAATAGAATTCAAAGAAAAATTCACTGGATTTCTTCCTGGATACGTTCATACAGATTGCGATGAATAAATTATCATCTACACAAAAATGGAAATAACACTGACATCTCATTAACAGATATACAGGGTGCGATTGATAAATTGTCGTCTAAATGATGACCAAAATGAAAATAACACTGACCTCTCATTTTAACAGATATAGTGGGTGCGATAGATAAATGGTCCTCTAAATGATGCAAACATGAAAATAACACTGACATCTCATTTTAACAGATATACAGGGCGCGATTCATAAATTGTCGTCTAAATGATGACCAAAATGAAAATAACACTGACCTCTCATTTTAACAGATATAGTGGGTGCGATAGATAAATGGTCCTCTAAATGATGCAAACATGAAAATAACACTGACATCTCATTTTAACAGATACACAGGGTGCAATGGATAAATTGTCGTCTAAATAACGCAAAAATGAAAATAACACTGACCTCTCATTTTAACAGATATAGTGGGTGCGATAGATAAATGGTCCTCTAAATGATGCAAACATGAAAATAACACTGACATCTCATTTTAACAGATACACAGGGTGCAATGGATAAATTGTCGTCTAAATAACGCAAAAATGAAAATAACGATGGCATCTCATTTTAACAGATATACAGGGTGCAATGGATAAATTGTCGTTGAAATGACGCAAAAATGAAAATAGCACTGACATCTCATTTTAACAGATACACAGGGCGCGATGGATAAATTGTCGTCTAAATGACGCAAAAATGAAAATAACACTGACATCTCATTTTAACAGATATATTTACCAAAATTACACAAAAATATCTTGAAATAAAAAAAAGAAGAAATTTATTCAATAAAATCGCCATTGGAATCTCCTGCAACTCTTCTGGACGGTCTTATTGTTTAAATTGGTGAATACTGCCATAATCTTTGCCTTAAGTTTATCTTTGGTGTAACAAGGATTTTTTGTCTATCACTCAACTGCACCCGAGACATAATAATCAAGGGGGTTGCAGCCCGAGGAGTTAGGTAGCCAAATGCATGTAAAGGGTGATGTTGTCGTAGAAATTGTCTGACAGTTATCCTGCTTGTGTGACATGGTGCAGAATCATGTTGTCAAACATAGCGTCTTCCAGCAGTCACCCTCTTGACGCAGGGAAGCACTACAACCTCAAGGCGATTTGATTAGGCCTTCGTGTTGAATCTAAGGCCCTGTGGGAAAGATGAATGGAGACATAAAGTCGCTATCACTGGTAATCATTCCAAACACCTTCGTAATCCCCACTAGATTCATTCAACTCTTTCCGAATCGTACTCAATGTCCTCAGATTGACACCCAAACACTCTGAAATGTTCGTATTGAAGCTCCCGGCACGAATGCCAAACAGTACAGCATGCCGTTTTTAAATTTCTGGCGGGGTGAATTCCATCATGGTGTTCTTTTTTTCCCTATCAGACGGTGCCCAACTGACCCTACTTCCCTATGCAGTAGACAAAATCAAAAACAAACAACGCGCATGCGCGAAATTAAAAATATAAAATGGCGACAATTCCTCCATCGCACCCTGTATATAACTATTTATATGAACGCCGGAAATGTATCATTTAATTTTTTTTCTATAGAATTCCATTCAATCGCCTTCCATCCTATCAACATTCGATATTCTAATGCCACGGACAGTGCAACGACTACTGATTACTCGACGTAACGATCCAGATATAGTGCATATTTGGGTGACTCCGTTGGATAATTCATTCAGGTGTAATGTAGCTCGTTCTAACATATACCATGTAAATAGCGATGGAGTAATAAGAGGATTGTTATGTTGCATCTGTGGAGAAGGTTTATAAAGGGCTATAAAGTGAAAAAAAAAAAAAGAATTATCTCCAAGGACGTGTCAAAAGGGGTTCGGACAGTCGCAGCTTAACTATGGCAGAAATACTCCGTTTTTGGTCTGATCTGAATCTTGTAAACATTGAATAAGCCAGAAGAAATCAGATATTTTCTGGGGAGGTACAAGATACCCCGACCATTTTTTTTTTCAGCATCTTTAGTGTTAACTCGTAAAAAAGAATATAATTTTTTTTTTATTTCTGTTGTATACACATTTGATTCCAGACCCCAACCAAAGATCTTCGATCAGAATTGATTTTATGATATTTTCTTCTAAACATTTTTGTAAAAAAAAAAAAAAAAAAACCTAACATTACACATTAATGTAATGTGTGAGCTTCACTTCTGAGTACAATAATTTTGTATTTCTTTAAAGCCTGGGATACCAGAAATCCCTTCAATGAGTCAATCGGAAACTTTTTTCCAATCATCCCGAGGGCTCCAACTACGACTGGAATCATTAATGTCCTCATCTGCTCCATTTTATTTAGATTTCCATTTCACGGTCCTTGCATTCAAAGATACATTACAATCTTCAGGGACTGCCATGTCAATAAGAAAACACATTCTGTTCTTGTGGTCTTTGATCACAATGCCTGGATGATTAGCCTTGATTGTTCCGTTTATGTTTCTTGTAAAATCCTATAAAATTGTTACAGGCCCCATCTCTGTAACTTGACTGTGTGATGTTCTTGCCAATTTCTTGCAGTTTTCTTCCCGTAAAATTGATATATTTTCCAGTGCATATATTGTCCAAGTCTGTTATGCCGACTTTTATATTCAGTTGGTGCTAACACCGTGAATCCTGTTACAAGATGGTCAATTGTTTCTGGATATTTATCACACAATCTGCATACAGGTTTAACGCAATTTTTCAGTATGTTTGTTTGGTAATTTCTAGTAAACGGGCGTTGATCCTGTGCAGCAAGAATAAGACCTTCCAATCTTTCTTTCTCGCGGAAGTCTGTTCCACCAAGTAACAGATATTTACAAAACAAAACTCTGCTAGAGGACTTTCTCCTTACTAATGGAATACAAAAATAATAAGAATGAGTCGATCCTATGTACGTGGTACGGCGTGTCAAGGTCTAGTGGTACTAGGTCATGTATCCTATTTGAACATTTGTTCTGCGATGGAGTAGTAAGAAGCTAACAACGTTTCAACAGTGGGAAAGATGTTGTAGAGTGTAAAATAATTCATCACCAACAAGGTCGCGCAAGTGCTTTTGAACTCTTGAAAAATGAGACTCAGGCAAACTTAGTCCAAATATGGCAGCAATACACCACTTTCAGACAACTTTATTTTCCATTCTTTCACCATACGGTCAGTTTTAGACCCACTGGAGTGACAGGGTGTAATCGATTTCTATTTTTTCTCAGATTAGGTATTTTGCAGTGGTGTGCAGTCATATGAATGTCTTTTCGGGTTTATGATAAACTTTTTTTGGCTTCGAAAAATATTGCGTCATCCGTGATTGTATCAGATTGTTATCACACCCAGATACAATTGTCTCGACAATGGATTAGTTGTCCTGTGGCCATTGACTGCAATGAACATTACTCCAAGGAAGCGTACGAAAATTTATAACGCTGCACGAACACATTGGCAAGCCTTACGAGTGTGCAAATCAAAGTACTATAAACTGACACGGAAACTCTCCTGATTTAAATCCAATCGAGAATCTGTGGCCAATCTGCAAGGAACAAGACTTCGTGGAATGGACATACGAAGTACTAACATATACTGGATCATATGTCATTGTAAAAATACGAAAAATGTAAATAACGGAATTATTCGTTTTGTTTCAATTTATATACACAAGATATATATATATATATATATATATATATATATATATATATATATATATATATATATATATATATATATATATATATATTATTTCATATTCGCCGTGCTTAGTGGAAAGCGCTCAATATTTGAGAGAGTTAACATATTCAGTTGTATGGATATAAGTTTGTCTGATGATCGGGAAAGCGTAAAATTCAGTGTCAGAAAACTTATCCATACAACTGAATATATATATATATATATATATATATATATATATATATATATATATGTATATATGTATGTATGTATGTATGTATATATATATATATATATATATATATATATATATATATATATATATATGACGTTACATTGAAATGGACAAAGTCCGACAGTTATTTTAAGACATTACATGTTTATAATAAATAGTATTAAACAACATTTATCGACCTGAATGTCGGAGGACGAATATTTTCTGTGAAAATTTCTCCGGACATTCAGGCCGGTAAATATTGTTTAATACTGTTTATTATAAACAAACATTTACTTAAATATTTGTATCTATAAAAAGAATGTATGAACATAAAGTGTCTTAAAATATATATATATATATATATATATATATATATATATATATAGAGATATATAGATAGATAGATAGATAGAGAGAGAGAGAGAGAGAGGGGGGACTTCAAAAGAAAGTATACTGTAAGTATTATAGTATATATATATATATATATATATATATATATATATATATATATATATATATATACAGTCATTCAATAAATAAGGTGAATTTTTCGGTATAAGACCTTCTAATACAGATAGAAGCTTACTTTATTTTTTATTTTCTATTTTTTTGTTTTACTTTTCACATGGATTTAATTTCTTTTGCAGATTAAAAAAAAATTTGAGAGTTATGCCGATTAACAAAGATGGCCGACCAAGAAGCATGCTCCAGGATTGAACAGCGGTCAGTTATCAAGTTTTTGGTTGCTGAAGGGTGCAAACCAGTTGAAATGTCATAGGAGAATGTCAACTGTGTATGGTGCCACATGTTTCAGCCAAAAATAATGTCTACAAGTGGGCTAAATTGTTTAAAGAAGGATGGAGCAGTGTTGAGGATGAAGACAGGCCTGCGAGGTCTACTGAAGTGAGGTCTCCTGAGGTGATCGAATCAGTCAATGACCTCATTTTGTCTGACAGAAGAACTACTGTGAACTGCTGAGGCAGGTCAAGAAAGACATAAAGAACAAACGCAGGGGTCATCAGTCAGAAGGAGTCATCTTGCATCATGACAATGCAAGGCCTCACACAGCAGCCCAAACGGTGCAGACCATCAACGAGCTGGGCGGGGAACTGCTCCCTCATCCCCCCTTACAGCCCAGACCTTGCCCCTTCAGACTTTCACCTGTTTGGTCCCTTGAAAGCGTTTACGAGAGGCACAAAGTTTAAAAGTGACGATGAAGTCAAAAGTGTTGTGAGCGACTGGCTGAGGCATCAGTCCAAAGATTTTTACGCTGAGGGAATACGGAAGCTTGTGCACAGATGGGAAAAGTGTGTGACAGTGCTGGGAGACTACGTTGAAAAAAGAAAAAGAAAAAAGTAAGCTTCTATCTGTATTAGAAGTCCTTATACCGAAAAATTCACCATATTTATTGAATGACCCTCGTATATATATATATATATATATATATATATATATATATATATATATATATATATATAAAAGGGCTTCAAAAGGAGTTATACTGTAAGTATTATCCCAATATTATAATTGTAGCTCTAGGATTCATTTAATACTAGAATTCATTTAATTCATTAAAATCAAATTTAATATTTTTATTTTCATAAATTTTATCCTAATACTGTTATTGCAATTTCTATATTTTTAATAAATAATAATAATAATAAACGTTTTGCGGGTAAATGTGAGCGTGTGAATTATGGGGGTTAAACAGTTTGAACACTTGGCTCTTATATATTTATTACTGACGTGATGGTATAAACAATATTACTAGTTTTGTTTTTCATTACTGTTTACCTATTTTGCATGCCCCCGTATATCACAGGGTCCCGCCTCAAATGATGTTAAGCAGATATCTAAACTTGTAAAGAGTCAATGAAAATACCTTTTTGTGTTGTTGGGTGCGTTTTATGTGTCTACAAAGGCGGTTGTGATCAGTAGTTGACAAGAGAAATTCGGATTGCGTGTGTGCAGAGAAGTCACATGAAACAGTAGCCAGAGATGAAACGAATGGACGCTGAATCAACCACCAAATTCGTTCACACGCAGGCAAGCAAGCCAATGTTTACGCCCAAACAAACACATGCAGGTACATGCAAAGCATATGTTGAAGAGTGGAGAATAGTACTGGCATGTGAAAAACAGAGAAAGATACATACATATATATATATATATAGATAGATATATAGAACTGATCCGACGTGCAAATTTTCGGGATAACAACAGAGACATTACTCTGTTTATTGAACAGTTGATGCCACTTTGACTGATAACCTCCTAAAACAAAAAATTCTGAAATTGCCATATTAATAAAAAACGCACTCTCTTAAATTTTCAAAAAATTCAACCTTAGCGTTGCGACTGCTCGCTCCAAATGTTTGTATCCGTTATCAATAACACATTCGCATTATATTTTTCCGTCTCGGGTGCTACCTGAATTTTACCAAAAACAAAATAATTTCCATGCCTGAAGATGACTGATTTTACCGTCGAAAGTACTTGAGTATTAAAGAAAGACGTTATACAGGATAAAATTTAAAAAAAAAAAAAAAAAAAACAAGTATCATAACATTCATCGAGGGATTGCTAGATTAATGCACCATTAAAATTTTGTTAGCGAAGGGATTTCTCCATTTTATATCATTAACTTTACTAATCTACTTTTTGTATGAATCATGCATTGTAATATATATATATATATATATATATATATATATATATATATATATATTACAATGAACATATATATGATTTATATATATATAAATATATAAACATGTATATAGATGCATAAATGATATATATATATATATATATATGATTTATATATATATATATATATATATATATATATATAAATAAATCCCAAATTATCTCAATATGGGGAATAAGCTTATTCAACCGACGAAATTCTACAGTCTTATTCAACCCCGGTATAGACTAAGTTCCTGTTGGTATTAGAAATTTATCTGTAACAGCTACAGAAAAAAAATGTCGTAAAACTAATACCGAATCTATCTATTTCAATGTTTCAGTCAGACGAAAGGCACGAGTCAGTGGTGTTGAGGAGGGTGGAAGGTATTAATCTTAAAGGGAAGAGGTAGGTTTTATAAAATTAATCCCGGATATTAACCTTATGACAATAAATTGGGCTTATATGTAGAATAAAATTAAAACCTAAGAGAGGAAAATAAAAAGATTTTTAAAAAATAAACTTAAATTATATTGATAAAGTTATGTCTAAATATACAAAATCATACTTAAAAATACTCTTCCAAAGACAAGTTATACTTAAAAATAAAATATATTTAAATAAATTACAAATAAGTTATATTTAGATAATTTATATTAAAAATAATTAAAATTGTGTTTAAAAGTTTATATCTGATATAAAATCAATAGATTATATTAAAGAATAAAAAATACTTAGAAATAAAATGTGGTGGACTCTCCTGTCAACAACACTTTTTCAAGGATCCAATAGAGAGACCTGATCTACAACGTGCCACAGGGTCCCCAAACGACCCTCTGCAGGTCTTGAATTCAGAGTTGTCCTTCTAATAGATCAGTTGCATCCAAAGCTATAGAATCAGTCTGTTCTGCTATTTTACCCATAGCTGGAGGGAGAAGAAGAGGATTAATACCTTTTCCAAGGTTATTAGCACTTAAGTAAATGTAATGGATTCGATTGGAATTCGAAATGAGCTCTCCGATTTCGCAATCAGAGCCGCTACCCACTACTCCAATGTGCCTCCTGGTCGGGGATTTTGTGGCACGTAGCGCACCTGGTCTCTGTATTGGGCCCTTCAAAAAGTGTGGTTGGTTCTACACAAAGCCTTCACCACTATAATCACTTCATATGTGCTGGTGTACTGCTGTCGTTTCCTGGTAACTGAGCTGCTTGACTCTCATACGTCGATTACGATGGGAGAGTCCACCAATAATAATATAAAGATAAAGTAAATTATACATTTATAAATAGAATAAGTTATATATATATATATATATATATATATATATATATATATATATATATATATATATATATATGGCAGAAACACTAAGAAACACTAATATTTCATGATAATATTTTATTACATTAGAATCGTAATCACGAGCCAATTCATCATACCTACAAATTCAATAAGGAAACTGAAAATTTATCTCCGAGTTTAAAAAAAACATTTCAAAAAAATAATATATATATATATATATATATATATATATATATATATATATATATATATATATATATATATAATCGACTCTCCTGTCGAGATTCGACGTATGAGGGTCAAGCAGATCAGTTTCAGGAAACCGACAGCCCGACACCAGCACATGAGATTATAGTGGTGAAAGCTTCGTGCAGGACCATCCACACTTTTTTGAAGAGCCGAATACAGAGACCTGGTGCACCGAATGCCACAAAGTTCCCAAACGACCCTCCGCAGGTTTTGAATTCAGAGTTGTCCTTCTCCTAGACCAGTTGCCATCCAAGGCTATAGAAACCCAGTCTGTCCTGCTATTTTTTACCATAGCTGGAGGGAGAGGAAGAGGATTCATATATATTTATATATATATATATATATATATATATATATATATATATATATATATATATATATATATATATATATATAATATATATATATATATATATATATAATATATATATATATATATATATATATATATATATATATATATATATATATATATATATCCCAAAGTATATATATATATATATATATATATCCCAAAGAGCCAAGGTTCATCTAAACGGATCTTTCAGGTTAATCAAGCTGTTCGATGTTTCTCCTTTTTTTATACAATTTTTTCCTCAGGTACCAATTTGTTTTGATATACTTGCAAGTTGTGCTATCCGAGGTTTTTTACCAACCGAGTTTTAATATTAGTATATATATATATATATATATATATATATATATATATATATATATATATATATATATATATATATATATATATATATATATATATATATATATATATATATATATATATATATATATATATATATATATATACTATACTATATATATATATAAGGTTCTATTTATGTCTCAATCTCATGGTAATGTGTAACTTTTAACCAATGAACCAGAAAAAACACACAACAAATACACATGGGCACAAAAACACATAAACACAATTAATATATTTGTTTCCAACTAAATCACGAAGTACAATAATGTTTTCTTTTTTATTAGGTGGGTCTCTTTATTTTATGGATACATATAAAAACTGAACAGTTTCAACGACTCTGGCTACCGGAATCAGATCTCACCTCTGACAATACACTTTTAATGAAATATGGAGGTGATTTCCGGATAACGAAACTCCAAGAACGATTTTCTATAATTATTAAGGAATGGACAGAAAGCGTCATCACCATTAATTTTGATCTAAAAGAAAGAAAACCAACATGAACGACCTCTTTAATTAAACTCGGTTTCCATTCGATTGAAGACAATCACATTTATGCCCGTAAGTGTGCAAAATCCATTGCTCTCGGAGGCGATATACTTTCGAAAAGCTTAATGTGACAACGTCAAAGGACCACTTCCTTTTTGGATGTTTCCGATCTTTTTAGACTTTCATGTCGTTGCCAAAGCCCCTAGAACCAACACTGAACTCAAGGAAAAGAACCCATCTTTCGGCAAAGGTTTCCTTTTCAACAGCTTTTTTTTTTAATATATATCCAAGTTTATACTTCTAAGCAAAAATCAGATGCACGTCATTTTTATGGGCCGTGTCAATTCGTTAATGACGCCAGAAAATATAAAAGAAAGCACACAGTAGATATTTACAAAGTAAATTGCAAATGTATTAATATCCTATAAAATTATATATATTTTTAAGCATTTCAACCCAAGCAAGGGGGAATGCCACTAGCACACAAGGGGTTACAGAGAATGAGAGCAAGAGTAAAGACTTTGAGGAAAGGATGAAGAGAAGGACGGGAAATAGATCAAGGCATCTAGAGATGTCGATTGACATTGCAATTGAATATTTGGAGATTATAGTCACCAGGGAACCAAGTAAGAGGAAGGGAGTTCCACAGACGGGAAGTACGAGACATAAAGCTGTTGGAGTAGAAAAGACGGCTACATTTAAGCGTTTCGGCAGAGAAAGGGTAGGACCGAGATGTCAACCGAGTAGCACGCTTAAATTCATGCAGTAGGGGTGCCAGTGAAAGTAGCTCTTCAGAGCAGTTGCCATGAAAGTATTTGTAGAAAAGACAGAGGGAAGCTAAATCACATCTATAGGAAATTGACTGTAGACAAGATGACAGGTCAGGACCTATCACATTGCATATTAGATTATGCCAGGTATTTCTACGACCGCGAGAGATTCGAAATAAATTATGGCATAGGCACAAATGACTTCAGCTCATCTTAATTTTTTTAAATCATAGAACTGTTAAACCGGTCAAGTTACAAGTTACTCCGAAAAGTATTCTTAAAGTCTCCACTTGCATTTTCATCTTCTTTTTCACACACACACACACACACACACACACACACACACACACACACACACACACACACATATATATATATATATATATATATATATATATATATATATATACTGGAATCTATATTTGAATCGACAGTCAGACATTTCCCATATGATTTGTTTATAGTGGTGAAGGCTTTGTGCAGAATCAACCAGACTTTTTGAAGAGTCAAATACACAGACCTGATGTACAATGTGCCACAAGGTCCCGAAACGACCCTCCGCAGTGTTTGAATTCAGAGTTGGCCTTCTTCTAGACCAGTTGCCATTCAAGGCTATAGAACCAAGTCTGTCCTGCTATTTGCCCATAGCTAGGGGAGAAGAAGATGATTCATAATTTTCCCAAGATATGGATCACACAGAAATTACACCGTCTACAAAAACATCTGTCGGTGAGTTTATTCCAACTTAATTTCAATAAAAACAAAATAACTAGAAAAACATATGTATTTTTTCCTCAGTTTTTTCTTTAGATAATTTTCAAATTTGAAATTTAATATATATTAAATTTAAAAATGGTAAATTTTAATTTTAAATTTTATAGTATAATTTAATTTTATTTAGTTTAGAATGAATTCTATTTTAGTCTAATCCCCAACATTAAAGTATTAAATAATTATTATAACCAAAGTTCGTTGTCAAGTTTTTTGAATTCTCATATACTTGTATTTTGATTGGTCATTCCAGCTTATTTAACAGTGTTTCTCCTAGCGAGGGATGTTTGATTGATTTGAACCTTTTCAAACCTTTTATTCTATATTCAATACCATCACTTGCTAAGACACCAGAAGTGTTGAAACAAAATGGCTATTGTTGTAAGTGATTTTATAACATATTTATGTTATAATTGTCGAATAAATAATTATATATATATATATATATATATATATATATATATATATATATATTATTTTATTAATACCAACAATCAGTGTATGATATTTCATTTATATATATATATATATATATATATATATATATATATATAAAATGAAATATCGTACACTGATTGTTGGTGTTAATAAATTAATTATTTTATTAACACCAACAATCAGTATGATATTTCATTTATATATATATATATATATATAAATGAAATATTGTACACTGATTGTTGGTGTTAATAAAATAGTGGTATAAAATATATATTCATACATATACATGTTTTCCTCACCAGGATCCTAATACAATCGTCAGATCAAAATCATAAGTAGAGTCGGAGTTTCATTATTACAAACTTGTCAGTACCCAGAAAATAGGGCAGGTCGATAACGAAAAAGGGTATTACACTCAATTTGGAACTTCGGTTGATGATAAATAATGATACAAGATTTTTTCCAAATCGTTACTGTTTTTTGAAGAAATGAGTTTAAAGATTACATTTTTTTTTTTTAACATTTCACCCAAGCAAGGCTGAAGTGCCACTAGCACGCAAGGGATTACCGAAAGTGGGAGAAAAATAAAGAGGCGTGAAAGAGGAAAGGATGTAGAGAAGGACGGGGAATAGATCAAGTCATCTGGAGATGTCGATTGACATTGCATTTGAATAGTTGTAGATTATAGCTATCAGGGATGCAAGTAAGAGGAAGGGAGTTCCACAGACGGGAAGTGAGAGACATGAAGCTACTGGAGTAGAAGAGACGGCTACATTTAACCGTTTCAACAGTGAAAGGATGGGACTGAGATGCCGACCCAGTGGCACGTTTAAATTCATGCAGATTGAGAATTAGCAAAAATAGCTCGACGGAGCAGTTGCCGTGAAATATTTGTAGAAAAGACAGAGGGAGGCGACGACACATCTGTGAGAGAGAGACTATAAACGAGATTCCAGATCAGGGCCAACCACGTTGCATATCCGTCTCTGGTTTTTGTCGAGGACCCTCGGATTAACAGCAGGTCTCCGGATCATATATGACAGCAATATTCCATGCAAGGGTGAATGGTTGATTTATAGATTTGAAGGATGGACCCAGGCGAGAAAAAACTTTCTGGCGCAACACAGAGAACCAACTTTCCTTGCAGTAGATGAAGCTATTGATTCAATGTAATTGTTCCATCTCAGGTCAGCAAACAGTGTGACACCAAGAAGTCGCAGAGAAGCAATATCGTGGAGTATCAGACATTCTAATGGAATGCAGGGCGGGTTCTCTGTAGTCGGTAATAGAGAGCAGTTTTGTTTTTGAGGCATTAAATTTAACCGTTTATGTTCAAAATCGTAGCATTGCAATTTCATTCCAGTGATCAGCGAAAGCTTTATAGAATTTATAATTTCACTGAAGCTTTACAAATTGTATATGGACAAGATGCATGGCACAAGCACATTTATTACTAAATCATTGTGCCATCAAATAAGACCTTCCTTTATTCAAAGGTGAATTATACTGAACAATTTAGCTATATTATGATGTAATAGTATTGTGCTGTAGTTTTAGTGATTTTCAATAAACAATGCAAATTTAAAATATTTTGTCTTATAATTTGTGCCCAGCAGTATTATAGTAATATATACACTTTTATCGATTTGTTTTGTGTTTATTAATTAAGATCAAACAAATCTTATTCATTGAATAACCTTTTTTGTAATCTTTTACAATTTTCTTTTTTATACAGGTTTAACTTATTGACTTACAGTTAAAAAGAATGCATAATTTACTTGTTACTCATAATTAGAATTCTAGTTTCCATTCAATTTATCTAATACAAATGATAGCAACTTTATTTGGATTTATTCTTGAAATATTAAAATTTTGAAGTCAGTTTCTAAGCAAAAACCTGCGGAAATTAGATATTTCTATACATTTTTCAAACCATATTTAAAACTAAATGCTCAAAAATTGGTAAAGGTTGTGAATCTAACTTTTTGTCAGAATAGCATATCAAATTCTAGGTTTTTCATCGAGTGCACATTGATCTTCTAAAAAAGTAAAAAAATAATCTATCCTACGTCCTCGTTACTGAGTGGTATTTTATCAGGGTCATGTGGTTTTAAATAAACAATGCAAATTTAAAACATTTTGTCTTATAATTTGTGCCCAGTAGTATTATGGTGTTATATATATTTTAGCTATTTTGTTTTTATTAATTATGATCTAACAAATCTTATTCATTGAATAGCATTTTTTTAATCTTTTACAATTTTGTACAGTTTTTATTTATAGAATATAGTAAAAAGAATTGTACATTTTGCTTGTGTTGATTCATAATTAGAATTCTTATTTGAAAATATTTTCCATTCGATGTATCCAATACAAAATATATCAACTTTCTTTGGATTTATTCTCAAAATAGTAAATTGTGAAGTCAGTTTGTAAGCAAAAATCTACGGAAATTAGGGATTTCTATACATTTTTCAGACGATCTTTAAAACTAACAATGATCAAAGCTATGAATCAAATTATTAGTGTCATAGTGGATACTGGTTAGAAAGGGAGAGAGGATGTTATAGGGGACTTAGTGAGAGATATGGAGAGAAGAAGGCACCGTTACAGGAATTATATTATGGAAGTAGGAAGTCTGGGTAGGGGAGGGAGGGAGAGGGAAACCGATGAGCTGACCTACATCCTAATGGTCACATGGCCAAAGTCTAAATCGACGGGAATCCACGGAAATTAACGAAAACGTGAAAAAACAATTAAGAGTTAACTCTAGTAAAATGAAAGAGAGATAA
>CAHIKZ030000570.1:1435000-1525000 GCA_903632075.3 Acanthosepion pharaonis | reverse complement strand
TAATGTAGTGGTTCCAACGAGAGAAAAGTATGTATATTAAAAAGAAGAGAAGAGAGGTGCCGCAAACGTTTTTGGTTGTAATGTGGATTTATTTAGAAAAAATATTATGCTTTGTTTTACATGATTTTACGACACGGGTTTCTGGTCTCGAGACCGTCTTCAGGTAAAAGTGGAGATTTCCACATATTATTAAAAATAATTAATTTTTCTTCATGTTCAATGTGAAATATTCTCGATATGAGACATTCTCTGTTTGTGTGTTGTAAAACAAAGCATAATATTTTTTCTAAATAAATCCACATTACAACCAAAAACGTTTGCGGCACCTCTCTTCTCTTCTTTTTAATATATATATATATATGTGTGTGTGAAAAGTATATATAAATATAAATAAATATAAGTATGTATAATTATTTATATATTATATGCGCGGTACTTATTAGAAAGCGCTCAATATCAGAGATAGAGCTAACTGACGATCGCTAAAGCGTGAAACCCAGGGTCACAAACTCACATCTATCCAATCAAATATATATATATATATATATATATATATATATATATATATATGAATGTGTCTGCTTGTATCTGTGTGAGTGTGTATGTATATCGTGATTTTCTCAAATACACACACACACATATACATATATATATATATATGTATGTATGTATGTATGTATGTATGTGTATGTATGTATGAGTGTGTTTGCGTGTGTTTAAACACTTCTGGTTGAATTTAATGGCCTCTGAAATGTATCTGTGTTTGGTAGCGAACGAGAGACGGACACACGTAGCAGTTCAGCTGCCAACCCCTAAACCCTTATTAGTTCCTGCTCGCCTTTTTCTCTTCCCTCTGCACCTTACATGCCAACCAATATCGATTTATTGATCTTCCAGCCGCACTTCCATCAGAAGCAAACGTTTCTACCCACCCCTCATTCCCGGCAACTCACTTTTATCGTCGCTTCACTTATACCGACGAGCAAAATCTTTAGATCCCCAGAAAAAGAAAAAAAAAAAAAAAAAAAAAAAAGAGAAATTCTTCTGCAAATACAAAGACACGGCATGCAAAGAAAAACTCCCAGAGTTAAGATCCTTTCTTATCGAACTGAAAGAGTCGAACCCCTTGGGGGCTCAGTTCGTACGAGCTTGTGATGACGGTAGTAGTGTGGCATGGGGGTTGGTGAATCGAATCGATTGCGTGGGATCAACTCAGTGCATTGTGCCCGACTTTTCGCTTAGGTTAGACACATTTCTGAAATATTGCGGTCAGATCTCGGTAATTCTATTTTGTAAAAACTGAGTGGAATTTTCTCTCTCCCTCTCTTTTCTTCTCCGGCTGTTCAGGGTCACCGAGCCATGCTGTGCACCAGGGAAACATTCCCGTTCAGGGTCAATGGTTTCTGCCGATGAACTTGCCGCAAATATCAAATATAAGATCTTAATCTTAAGAGCTTTGAGCAAAGTTTGTCAGCATCTGATTGTTTTATTCTCAACTTGATTCAGCAAATGTGTAGTGGTTTCAGTAAAAGAAATTGTTGTCAAAACAATTCGATCAGAATGTTTGTTCTTTACGCGCGTGGAATAATGAGGGTTTTTTTTAAATCAATTTATTCTGGCAGTTCATAAATAAGAATGAAAAAAAGTGGATATCTCACTATTATTATCAAAACGTACATTTTTTTCTTTAAATTACGCGATATTAATAATAATAATAATAATAATGAGAGCCTAAAACGCTTTCATATGCAAATCTTTAAATATATAAATCCTTCAAAAGTACAAACTACACCCCTGTGCAAATTAATTGAAACAAAAGAAATAATTCCGTTATTATTTACTTTTTTTGTATTTTTCCAGTGAAACATGAACCGGTGCACATGTTAGAACTTCGTATGTCCATTCCACATAGTCTTTCCTTGCAGATTGACTACAGACTCTTGACTGGATTTAAATCAGATTTTCCGAGCCAGTCGATAATAATTTGATTTGCTCACTAGTAAGGCTTGCTAGTGTGTTCGTGCAGTTACAATTTTCGTACGTTTCCTTGGAGTAACGTCCATCATAGACAATGGCCGTAAGACAACTAATTGACAATCGAGACAATAGTGTCTGGGTGTTATAAAAGTTTGATGCAATCACGGATGATGCAATATTTTTCAAGGCCAAACAAATTTCATCGTACACCCCCAAAATAGATACATATTACTGCACACCACTGAAAATGACCTAATCTGAGGAAACATAGAAATCGATTATGCATTGTCATTCCAGGGGTCTAAAACAGATCGTATGGTGAAAGAAAGAAAACTTAAGATGCTGTTTCAATTAATTTGCACAAGGATGTATGATTCAAAAATACAAACCATGTCTGGACAAACAAGACACATTTAGCAAGACTATCCACACACACGAACATACATTTACACGCACACGTTATTTCCCTTTCCATTATTATTATTATTATTATTATTATTATTATTATTATTATTAAGGCGCTAAGCTGCAGTCCCACAGACTCAAATAAAAATTCTTGTGCCCCTACCTACTTATTGAACTTTAACATATTTATATACATATAGACATTTGTGCAAGATTGTTATTTATTTTGGCATCATTCGCATCATTATTATTAATACAGTGTAACCCGGATATAAGAGAGTTGTCCGAACCGGAGAAGAAGTCTCTTATATCCGGGTTTCTCTTATATCCGGGTTTGGTCTATTTGATATACATTAACACAGGCTCTAATTTGGGACCAGAGAAAATCTCTCTTATATCCGAGTTTCTCTTATATCCGGGTTTGGTCTATTTTATATACATTAACACAGGCTCTAATTTGGGACCAGAGAAAATCTCTCTTATATCCGGGTTTCTCTTATATCCGGGTTTGGTCTATTATATATACATTAACACAGGCTCTAATTTGGGACCAGAGAAAATCTCTCTTATATCCGGGTTTCTCTTATATCCGGGTCTCTTATATCCGGGTTACTCTGTATTATCGTTTTTACATGATGTCAATATCATCATCGACATTCCAACAAAATAAAATAAAAACTTATACGTCTGTGGTTCGTGATTGCTTATATCTCGTAACTGGAGTTCGCGAGGGTTGGCAAACTCATCCTTACAACTTGACCTTTCAGTGCTAAGATATTTTGTGGCATTCTTCAAGAAAAAATGCATCTAAGCATACGGAAAATACCTGATTGTAATAATTTACATTAATGTCATATCTCGGTAGAATTCCGACGTTAAATGCTTAAAAAGTACAATTTGACATCAACAGAAACGGTTGTGATTCTAAAAAGAAAAACTATATAAAAAATATTTTAAAAAAATACTTTTATTATTCCATTTTTGAGACTTATGTATTTTCGAATTATCAGACCTTTGCATTTATTTGAAGATTTAGTGCAGTTATCAATGTGGGCGTCTATTTGAAATCAGTTATTATTTCTTATAACATCATCAACAATTTACCGATTTTTATGAAAGAAAAAAATATTTATTTCTAAGAACGTGTTCTGCAGGCACGTAAAATACTTAAGAAAGAGTTAAGAATAAAAAAAAAATATACCTCCTTCCAGGATACATTTGTGGTTGCGCTTGTACAAACTGTGATATCAAGGTGATTTCTCTCCAAGCCGCTTGTCAATCGATACTGTTGTATTTCACATGAGCTTCATAACGTTAATAACTTTAATGAATGCTTATACCACTCCTCTACGCATTCGAGGTCAGACTTCCGGTATAGAATGATTTCTCAGGATCATTTCGTTATAGCATCAACCGTGTTATTATTATTATTATTATTATTATTATTATTATTATTATTATTATATCTCAGCAAATCCTATGCTGTAATTAGACAATCAATAGCGAGTCATAGCAAATTATTACTTGTTTTGTGGATTTAGAGAGGTGAAGAAATACTTCTTCACCTCTCTAAATTCACAAAACCTTTCACAGAATTAGTGGTTTACTAAGTGCAATGGAGTCGTTATTAGCGAAACAAGCATTAAGCATATAAGAACTGGCTACTACTCATACAAACGGTCATAATTTTCAACTCGGATAGGAATATCATTTGACATGGAGAAACGAGACTAATATAGGCATTTGACAATCACCAATTACTCATCTTCTTCTTTTATTGTCGTAAGTGATCATGGTGCTCCACAACTTTCTATCCTTTGTAGCTCTTAGTAAGATTTATCTTTTTGCTATCTCTCGTAATCCATGTTATGCCATCCATCTGCACAAGTAAGTTATTTGCTGCTTTCCTCTGTCTTTCTTGCCTTCAGTATGTCCTGCGAGTTTCAAATTCTCCAAGCCCTCTTTCCTCATTATATGCTCTAAAAATTTCAATCTTCTCTTTCTGATTATAAGTATAAGTGCCCTATTTGTTTCGATTTTGCTTTAAATTTCTTCGTTATACAGATACACAGTTGCGCAGCGACACTATGACCAATTAATGATGATTGTATTCCAGTCTCCCTTTTATGGCATTCTGCTCTCTCACCGAAGAACTGCAAGTATCGAGCATATAGCAGCGATCAAAGCAATGAGCTCTCTTCTAGGGAGAATATTTCCACTACTATTCATCATAGTGATGACGCCATAGTAATGACTGCATTAAGGTAATAGAACTTAAGTCATGACTATATATTTAGGAAATGCAACCAAGTTTACAAATTCACAAAATCGCAGGAAAAGATTAATCACCTACTGTAAAATTTTGTCTGTCAATGTTACAAAAGAAACAGGGCCAATTCTATTAAATTAGGCCTCTACACCCGTGCTATCACATGCTTCAAAGCTTGATTCCTTACACACTTCCACTTTTCTTTCTCAGCTAACCTTACGTGTTTTGGTACCGCCATGTCGATGATCCAACTCTGTCTTCCTTCTAGACAGTAATGGTGCCTATGTTTTATTAAATTTCAAGATGATGTTCCACATAAGTTTTATACTCACATTTTCCACTACCACATGTAGTGTATTCTCATTCTGCTTTTCTGTTCTCTAGAGTATTTGACACCATAGCATCCCGCTACAATACGTTCTCTATTAACGTGTCTCCGGTTTTTATCTAGTTGCGTCAACATACCACATTCATTTACAGTATCCCCAGTTTTTATTATAATTTATTATTTTTAGATTTTGATTTACATAATGTTTTTCTGAAAACATAAAAAAATATAGAGGTTCATGGTTGAATAAGTTTTACCATTTTAATAAGGGCTGGCATTCAGTAAAAATTAATCGTGAGCTTGCTACTGTGTATGGCCAAAATGTAATGATCAGGAAGTGGGTACCGGTCTGGAGTAGTAGTATCTTCATATTGGAATATAAGAAGCTACCGAGCGCGTCCACATTTACCAACAACAGAAGAAAACGTTGGTGCTTTAATGTATACTTTTAGAAAGAGCAAACTTCGGAATATGGCTATAGAACAGAATCTTCCGAAGTTGGTCGTCCAAGAGAAGTTTACGTAATCGTGTCGTCCTGATGCACGATAAAGCGTCCCCGCACATAATTAACCTGAAAAAAAGAGTTATATGGTTGATTTTGTTTTTATCGTAAAAACTGCACAGTTCTAAATATAAACCTGACTCTTTCAGATTATCCTCGGTTTAGGGTGTCTTCAAGCTATAACATATTGAAGCGCCGCTTCTCGTATGATCTACGAAGTTAAGCAACATCGAACCTGGTCATTAAGTAGATGGGTAGCCGCTTGGAAATAGCAGGTGCTTTAAGATTGGATGTGCGGATAATATAATGGTTAACGACACGGAATTCCAGTTCTAGTCGGGTTAGCGCAAATACACTTGGGAACAGTATGAATCCACTTCTTCCCCCAGCTATGGATTAAATAATATTATCAGTAAATCAGTATATAACAGACAAAACATTGATAAGCCGTAAAAAACAAAATCGATCGATAAATCATTGTTCTAAGCCTCTCAAATGACGTTTATCAGTCAGTTATTTGCCTCGTCAGTCATGTATCGAAAGATATATGACTGACGAGGCAGAACAGTTGCAATCCAAAATTATAGAACACGGTCTGTCCTGCTATAGCTTGGGGGAGGATTAATACCTTTCCCAGGGGTATTAATACGTAAGTGAATGTAATTGAGTCGACTGAAATTCGAACTCGGCTCTCCGATTTCTCAATGCGAGCTGCTAGTCATTGTTCCACCGTGCCTCCTAACCAGGGAAGCGTTTCCACAAATATGACGTTGTTGTTGCATTGGTGCAAGGATGGATCCTGCCTCTTGTCGCCACATTCCTTGTATTTTTGAGTTCGTGTATAGATGGGGAGGAATCAATCTGCTGGATGCGATGGCTAAATTTTCGCCATTTCATATTTTTAATTTCGCGCAGGCGCATTGTTCGTTTTTGATTTTGTCGACTGCACAATATAGCAGGATTAGTTGGGCCCCGCCAGCGAGAAAAACATCGTGATGACGCAATGCTCTCCATCAGAAATTTGCAAAGGGCATGCTGTACTGCAGAGGATTTGAAAAGAGTTGGTTGAGTATAATGATAATTACAATGTTGTTTGAAATGACCACTAGTGATGGCGACGTTGTGTTTGCCTTCATATTCCCACATGACCTCAGACTTAACACGGAGGTCTACATCAAGTGCCTTGAAGAGCTTGTGCTTCCCTGGGTCAAGAAGGTGGCTGCTGAAAGATCCTATGTCTGGTAACAGGACTCTTACATCCCGCCTCACATCTGAGCACCTAACTCCCCAAACTGAACCACCTTGATTATTATGTGTGGAGAGCAATTGAGCGATAGTCCAACAAAAAAGCAAAGCGAACTGATGACAAGCATTATGGCAGTATTCATTATCTTGAACAAGGAGAAAATCCAGAAGAGTTGCAGGAGATTCCGAAGTCATCTAGAGGCTGGTGTTTGAAGCCAATGGCTATTTTCTGAATAAATTTACTCTTTAGCATGTCAAGATATGTGTGTCATTTTGGTAAATATTTATGTTAAAATGAGATATCAGTGTTATTTTCATTTTTGCGCCGTTTAGACGACAATTTATCCATCGCTTTCTGTATATCTGTTAAAACGAGATGTCTGTGTTATTTTCATTTTTGCATCATTTGGGCAACAATTTATCCATCGCACTCAGTATATCTGTTGAAATGAGGTGTCAGTGTTATTTTCCTGTTTGCGTCATTTAGACGACCATTTATCTATCGCACCCTGTATATCTTTTAAAATGAGATGTCAGTGTTATTTTTTGTTATTTTTGCCCTCATTTAGGTGACAATTTATCCATCGCACCCTGTATATCTGTCAAAATCAGATGTCAGTGTTTCATTTTATGGCGTCATTTAGGCGACAATTTATCCGTCGCACCCTGTATATCTGTTAAAATGAGAGGTCAGTGTTATTTTTTTGTTATTTTTGCCCTCATTTAGGTGACAATTTATCCATCGCACCCTGTATATCTGTCAAAATCAGATGTCAGTGTTTCATTTTATGGCGTCATTTAGGCGACAATTTATCCGTCGCACCCTGTATATCTGTTAAAATGAGAGGTCAGTGTTATTTTCATTTTGGTCATCATTTAGACGACAATTTATCCATAGCACCCTGTAGATAGTTACTAAATGGGGAAGAAGCATCGTAGTACTGGTAATATATGCAAAATGTTTTATTAGTAACTGTTGTGGCCTTGCTGGGGCCAGAATAAAGGCACAAGAGTGGATTTGAGTTAATATATATATATATTGAGTTAATAATATATTAACGAAAATCGGTGATACAATAATATACAAGCAAGAGCAAGAACGTTAAGACCGAACTGTCAGAGCTGACTGTTGGGGAAAAAAATTCTCCTGACAAAAGCAGTACCCGCCATTAATTGTAACTTGAAAGTGTTCAACCGTGTATGGGTAATTTACCATAACAGTAAATAAATCCGAGGTCTGATAAAAAAAAAAAGTATCCGTACTGGTGATCTAAAAAGAAAACTACAACACATATCAATTCCGCATCTAATCTCCTTCAAATTTGTCCCCGTCTGAAACCACATACAATGTAACCCGGATATAAGAGATTTGTCGGGACCGGAGAAGAAGTCTCTTATATCCGGGTTTCTCTTATATCCGGGTTTGGTCTATTTTGTTTAGGTAAGTATGGGAACACTTTGGGACCAGATAAAATCTGTCTTATATCCGGGTTTCTCTTATATCAGGGTCTCTTATATCCGGGTTACACTGTACTTTATCCAGCGGGGTTTCCATTAAGGGGAAGCTTTCCTGGAATTCCTTTCTAGGGGTGGCGAGCAGCTGCCCAGGCGCATTCTCTTAGATTTCCTCGACGTTTTGAAATTTTGTTCCTTTTAAGAGGGGTTTGATTTTTGAATAGAAAAAGTCGCGAGGGGCGAATATGATATCTGTCGGAGGTGGTGAGATGACCACACTCTACACACTTTCCTTCCAAGTAGTGCTGGAAAAAATGAAAACGCACAAGAACGTTATAATTTAGTGTATATGAGCGAATAAAGGTCAATTTGTAATAAGTGGTGTACTTTAGATCTGTTACCATAGCAACAGTGTCCTACTTTTTATCAAACAACGTAGGTGAGTAAAAATTTGTTTATTACATTTCATGGTTCCCTCGTAAATGCCAATATCTTCGGAAAGATATTTATTGAAAAATCCACAAAATGCAAAATATTGCGTTAATTACTTAAATATATAATAAATATACTTTACTAGTTTTTACATAAATAATTTCATAACAAAAAGAAATAATTCACAACAAAAACGAGGGGTTAACAAGAAAATTATATTAAAACCATAAAATCGAAATATAACAACGATAAAATAAACAGCCAAACCGGTTTATCGGTATAAACTGAAACTTTTATTGCACTAATAAATAACTTTATTATATTTTGTAACCGAGTAACCTTTGAAAGTTTGGAGTCAACCCCATGTTTCCAGGAGTTCTTGGTTGGCTTAAAGGTAATTAGAGTTTAAATATTATATTCCCTTCCATATAACATTTGCTTTGGGTGCGATATTATTTAGTCGATGTGCAGGTTTATGTCCTCAGTCTTTCCTCTCATGAGAGAGGACCAATAAAATAGCTTCATTTTCGTTTGTAATCAATGTTATTTTTCGTTGTTTTCAGTATTTTAGCACTTTCTCTTTTGTTATTGATTGTTTTCCTTTGTCTTTGTTGTGAATGTCCCTGTTTATTCCACTAATAAATAACGTCATTAGTTAATCATAAAATACTGAAAGGCTCATTAAAATTCACTAATTATTTAATTTATGGTTAGTTTTTTAAATTTGAGTCTATCAATTCAGTGCGAATTTAGCAAACAAGGGACATTCGAAGTGATCATCAGCTGAAATGTGTATGCCATTTTGT
Source organism: Acanthosepion pharaonis (assembly GCA_903632075.3). NCBI lineage: Eukaryota > Metazoa > Mollusca > Cephalopoda > Sepiida > Sepiidae > Acanthosepion > Acanthosepion pharaonis. The sequence goes on along the minus strand of CAHIKZ030000570.1, from coordinate 1,515,581 downwards.
GGCGACCCATGGACCAACTCAAACAATAAGCAGCCAAGGCTTTCAGGCTAAAGGACGTTTTACCTCGGGTCTAAAAGACCCAATTGGAGAAAAGTAGTTCATCCTTAGAAAATGTAAGAAAAATATAAGAGAGGAAGAGAGCTCAAGGAAAAACCTGAATTTTCAATCTCCTGAAACCCTTCTACCCTAGTATGCGGTGGCTGCGGACGTCTCCTCAGATCCAATATAGAAATCTTTTCACGCAGAAGTAAATGTCGAATACTCAGCAACGTGTTCCGCCAACGACGACGGAGCTTTATTTGTTAACGGCTCTCATATGGCATATATTTCTATGCTAGGTCTACTATTATGACTTTTATTCTGCGTTCGCATGCAAAAGTATGAGGATCCCCTTAGTAGGCCTAGCATAGAAATAAATAGAATATGGGGCTGCTAATAAAAAATAAAGATCCAGTAGCGGCAGCAGTAGTCACATGACAAGCAGTAACAGTAATCAGTAGGCAATTTAGGATTAAGGCTTCAAGTCAGCACAGAGAATAACCCAGTGGTTCATGAATTTGGTGACATAGATTGTGAGTTCAATCCCTGGTCCGGGCAGTGCACACTAGGAGTCCTTGGAAATGAGCGTGCGGTTTCTGAGCAGAACTAAAATTAAGAACTAGGCGTGATCTCCCTAGATATTGGCAGAGGAACGAGAACAGCCTACCTTCGTAGATTAAATGAAGGGTTCAGTTCAGTAGGTTACACAGATCGATACACATCTGATGAAGGTAACAATAGCCGAAACGTTTTGATTACAAGAATAAAGGCGAGGACAAATGGTGTAAGTAAATAGTTTGAAGCACAGATTACAACAGCAAATAGCTAAATAGCACTACATGCGCCTGAGATTTCCCAGTACCTTTTTGGCTTTAAGTACAATGGGGAAGGTAAAACCTGAAGGAATTATTCTAGATATGGAATTTGGTTAACATCCACCATAAGGTCCAAAAAGGGTTCTGTTCACAAGTTCAAGTAATTTAAACAGAGAAGAAAGAGAATGTAGTCAGACTTTTCACCGTTAAGCAATATCTTAAAGATATGTCATTTAAGCAATATCTTAAAGATATGTCATTGTCAGTCAGTTATGTGCCATACTTGATACGCTTAGGCGATCATGTATCTTTTGATATATGAATAGCGAGGTAGATTTTTCCCCCGCAGTAGGTTGCAATTTCTTTATGCAGTAGACCAGTTGCTATCCAAGACTATAGAACCCAGTCTGTCCTGCTATTTACCCATAGCTAGAGAGAGAAGATGATTCATACCTTTCCCAAGGGTATTAGCACATGAATATCAATCAAGTTATGTGCCATGTGTAATACACGCTTAGGCGATAATGTATCATTCGATAAATGACTGACGAGGCTTTTTTTTTACCGCAATAGGCTGCCATTTCTTTCTACGGTAGACCAGTTGCCAACCAAAATATAGAACAAAGGTCTTTCCTGCTATTTACAGATAGCCCGGGAAAGAAGAAGAGGATTCATACCTTTCCCAAGTGTATTAGCATGTAAATGAATCTAATGGATTCAAATAGAATTTGAATTCCTCAATCCGAGTCGCTATCCATTACTCCACCGTGCCTCCTGTCATTGAAGTTATATCAAAATATATTTAAAAAGAAAACCAGACGGCATTGCTAATTTTTCACTGTCAAATACAACGACGATTTCACTACCACCTGATAAGTAAATAAAGAGTTACCATATCAATAAAATCAAACCAGTGTTTAAACCCACTTGGCTATTGTCTAGTGCAACGGTAGCCGAAGTTGCCTCGTACGATAATTTCAGATGACTTAGAGCCTCAAGACATGAACAAAATTTACATAAGTCCTTTGTGACATACACATGTGGCGACTCTCAACCCCGGCGCATCTAAATCTTTAATCCCATTACCCATGACCTCAGTCTTCTGACATTCCTCTCTAACCCTTTCTAACAAGAAATTTCATTAATCCCTCCGCTTCCCATCATTCCTTACCTCAGCACTAAAGATCTGGCATTAAAATTAGGATTTAAAATCATCAATATTTTTACTAACCATGAACATTAAACATATTCGAATTCAATGGTTTTCTCAATTCATACCCAGTAAATAGTTATAAAGTGGGAAGTGTTTCTTATTTACCTTTTATATTATGTGTGATGAAAAAAGAGCCCAGTTAACATATTTCCACGAGCCGTATATTAAAGATGACAGAGCTGTATGTGGCTCTCGAGCTGCGGTTTAACCAGTTCTGGTCTACTGAGACAATCCGGAATCTAGAACATCAAACCTTCAAAGTAACTGTGATACGCTGATATTGCCACACATGATTACATTCAGCGCTTTTCTTAATCTTTTTTTTTTTTTTTTTTACTGCTGCTGTTGAGATCTTTCAGTCATTACTATTTATCTGTTATTAGTGGAAGTGTTTGCACGTCGTGCGGAGACAATGCAATGTCGTCGGGAAAATTTTGTAGGGTGACCCAAGGATTCAGGGAAGGGAGCAGACTAAGCACTATCCGACGCCCGTTGAGTAGGCGGTCAAGGCAACTTTCTACGTACAAGAAGTCGCCAGTCAAATGCAAGAGTCAACCATGAACCTTCCTGTCAAGCCTTGGTTTGCTGCAGCAGATGGCGTCAGCTGAAGTGCGTATGCCACAATAAGCAGCCAAGGCTTTCATCCCTTCTACCCTAGTATGCGGTGGCTGAAGACGTCTCCTCAGATCCAACGTAGGAGCCTCTTCACACAGAAATAAATGTCAAATACCCGGCAAGATGTTCCGCCAACGACGACGGTGATTTATTTGTTAACGGCTCTCATATGGGATCTATTTCCCCTGCTATGTCTACTGAGGGGATCTTTATAGTGTAGCGTATGCGTTTATCTCTTCGGACGTCTGCCATAGTAATTGTGAGTTCAAAGTCTAGGTTGAATCGTAAAGGCATAGACTTGGCAGAAATAGGCGAGAAATAGCGGAATAATACTAAATATAAACAAGATGTCTGCCTAAACATAGACGATTAAATGAAAACATTATACCTTGATTATTAAAGGTTTCACTTAGAGGTTCCCTGAACGTTACCCGGATCGAAAGACACGAGGAGAAGGCCAGAGAGAAGAACGGTCGAAACGTTGTAATAATGACAAAGATGATGACATTTGTTCAAATTCAAATAATGATAACTCGTCATCCCACAAATCCAGACAGAAAAATATGGTGATTTTTCTAAGTGTAGAAATTATATGTGGCATAACGCTGGAATTTTGAAGCACCCAGTGCGGATCTAACTCACTACTTAGTCTTAATTGATCTAGCGAGAAAATCTTGAAGCGTCCCCAGACAGAAATATATTGTATTTTATTTTATTCCGTCTCATGTTTCAAATTAACCGAATTTTATTTCAAAACTGAATTTCAAATCATGTGCAAATGAGATTCTTTGAGATAAATAGGTGCGTAGAAAGAACGAAAAACAAGACAAAAAGATCTGCTTATCCACATTTTAAAAAACGCAAACAATTTATAAATACTGAGAATGAGAAACGCGCAATTTATCTTCTAGAATCCATCTCTATCTATAAAAGGCAGGATGTGTGTGTGTGTGTGTGTAATGAATGCACGGCCGCAATTTTCAACGGATTTGCACCAAAATTTACATGCACATGCTCCAAGTTAGCGGGGAAGGCCAAGACCGACTTTGCATTTCCCAACTCCCATCGATAGTTGAAATAATCGATTTTTTCATGCTTCTACGACAGTTTTCATGTAGTCTGCGGCCATTTTGTACTGGCCAGAGTGAGAGCCAATAGCTGGCTGCCACGAATAGGCAGGAAGATTCTATTGGCCAGCGTGAGAGCCAACACCTGACTGACACGAATGTTAACTAGCATGCTAGCATGCAAAAAAAATCGATAGCTGCATTCGTCACAAGTGGGACAAATTTAAATCTCCATGGCACTTTACTCCAATTGGCTCATTCGCTTGCTTAAACTCAACGTTGATTCTGATTCCGAAGAACTGGGTTGGGTGTGAAAAAGTATCTGTTGTTAACATTCTTTTTTCATTTGGTTTTTCCAGTTGCGAGTCCTTTTTTAAAGCTGATCGTTTTGTGTTCATTTTGTTTAGATCTTTTTTCGTAACAGATTTAATGTTTAGTATAGAGCTTAGAAAAAATTCGCAATGTGAGATAGGCAAGAAGTAAGGCATGTAGCAACATCAGCCCGGCAAAGGGTACTCCTTTAAAGGCAAGGAAGGGCAAAAATATTTTAAGTCAAGTGATAGCGATTGCTGTATGAGTCGTACGATTTTTGAATCAAGCACGGGTAACGCAGGGTCATGCTGCTAGTAGTATATAAACGAGTCCTGTTTGAAAAGAGTCGGGTTCAGGTTTTGATAAGCAGCAATGACTGAATTCAAATAGTCAGGTGCGATTACAAATAGTTGGTGAAGTTAATATATTTCCAGGGCGCATTTAATAAAATGTCTTCTTCAATATGAAATGGTATTTAAATTGAACCTTTGTTCGTATGACACCTTTGACTGACCCAAAGCTATGATCTCTAACCGAAGGCCGAACTTTCTAGCGTCTATCCAATATCCAAAACGAACCCTTGCAACAACTAACAGAATATAAAGCGAAATTTCACCAGCTATGTCACGTCTTGAAATACAAGAGCATTAAATTATTCGATGATCAACACATAAACACACACACGCACACAGACACACATACATACATAAATGCATATATATATATATATATATATATATATATATATATATATATATATATATATATATTCCAGCAGAATCCATTGCATTCACTTACATGTTAATACCCTTGGTGGGAGAAGATGAATCCTCTTATTCTCCCACCAGCTATAGGTAAATAGCAGGACAGACTGGGTTCTATAGCATTTGATGGCAACTGGTCTAGGAGAAGGAAAACTCTGAATTCAAAACCTGCAGAGGGTCGTTTGGGGTCCTTATGGCACGTAGTTGCACCAGGTTTCTGTAATCGGCTCCTCAAAAAGTGTTGTTGGTTCTGCACAATGCCTTCACCACTAGAACCAAATATGTGCTGGCGTCTGGCTGTCGATTCCTTGAACTGATCTGCTTGACCCTCATTCGTCGAAAAAACGACGGTAGAGTCAAGCATTTATATATATATATATATATATATATATATATATATATATATATATATATATAGATAGATAGATAGATAGATAGATACCCTAGTGAGCCAGACAAACCTACCTAGGTTTCACCTAAACGGATCGTCAGGGAAAGTCTGGCTCACTAGGTGTATCTAGGTCTGCTCTACGGTTGTATTGAGCTCTTTTGTTAGTTAGTTGTTTACTCGTATCGTGGTTTTTTCTTTGGGATTCAGACCTGCATCTGTGCGATTTTTGTCGACAGAAGTTCATGTTTGTAGCTCTTTCTTTTTTAAAACCTTTTTTTTTTTCCCTCTAGATTGATTTGATTAGCAAATCAAAATTCGAGGGTTTTTCGAAACGAATCTAGTTATCTATATTTATATATATATATATATATATATATATATATATATATATATATATATATATATATATATATGTATATAATTATTTATTTAAAAATATGATTCCAAATCGCGACATAAGAAGTCTCATGTTTCAAAACAAGAGCCGAAAACTTCAATATAATTATTTAAATTAAATTGAGTTAAAGTAAGCCCTGTTCCATCTTCAAGCGAAATTTTTTTGGAATAACGCATATCTGAAATTTACGTGTTTTAAAAATTGAAATCAAAATTTCCATGGTAACAGCTATTGTTTAAATTGGGTAGGCGAGTGTTGGGTGTTAATAATAAGTATCAGTATAGAGTTACTTTCATAGATGTCAAGTCAGGGAAAGGTAGGGGTGTCTAAATTTTAAACGGAAGATGTATTAATCCTCGTCTAGTTTGCATGTCTATGGAGATTTATCTATTTTTTTATTTTATTTTTTTATGAAAGGGATTTGTGCATAAAAAAAAAATGTCGTAACATTTGTTTTTTGACGACTTCATAAAGGGTTATCTTTTTTGTAGGGTATTTAAACCATTTATTTGGGCTATGGATTATGCATGTATGTGTTTAATTTGTATTTAGGCAGTGGTATTTCAAAGATACATGTTTCATTAAAATATCATATCTTGCTAATGCATAGAAAAAGGTATAAAAACTGACAATCAATAATATTCCGCTAATATATATTAGCATCGACCCAAATGTCTTTTACCCAAACATTCAAATTTAACTTCTACGTGCCGTGTCTATTTATGACGTAGATGATAATGGCTCTCTACGACCTCCTATCATTTGTAATTTTTAGCAACAATTGGCCGTTTGCCGAACCTCTCATTCTCTTTCGCCATCCATGCGCGTCAAAAAGCAGCACGCTTCCTTCCCAGATTCATTTTGCCATCAATATGTCCTGTGAGTATCATTTTCACCAAGCCCTCCTTCTTCATTTTATTTCCGAGAAATTTCAGCTACCTGTTTCTGATTCTCAGTATAACGTCCTTTTCGTTTTCATTCCCATTTTCCTTAAGAGATTCTTGTTACTTACGCGCTCTGTGCATGTTGTTTTCATTATCCTTCTGTGGAACCACAGTCTGTTATTTATCTGTATGGAAATCGCCCAGCATTTTCAGTCCTACAGGAGGATTTGATATTACACAAAAGTTCAGTACTGTTTTCTTTGTTTCTACCATAATTTTCCTGTTTCTTAATATTTTGCATAGTTTTTGGAAGCAACTTTTGCGATCCATTGCGCGTTCGGATCTCGGTACCACATATTCCAACTTCTGTTAAAACATTTCCCAGATAATTAAAATTCTGTACTTGATTCTGACATTTCCAATTCATAGCTCTAATCTTCTTTTTTTCACTTGCTAATATCCATACAGTCTGTCAAAAACATCCTTGTTTATTGTGTTTAATTAAATATACATTTATGCAACCAAAAAGAAAAAAAAACGCGCGCGAAACACAGGTGAAAAAGCTCCGAAATTGTGAAGTTATTTCATCTCCTCCCTTCTACAGTGTAACGGGAATACCTGCTGGAAGTCATTATCGCCCGCTTCGGACAGTTTCGTTTTCGACCAGGGAACCATCTATGCGTCGTGACCCTCAGGAATTTATTGTACTTAGTAAAATTCCTCTTTCTTTGCTATGTTTTCTAATCCCTGTTCTGTTAAGAAAGATATGGCGCAATAAAGTCATAATAATTTGCCAATTCCAAAGTAGAAATTATTCTGTCTTATTAACACGAGTTTAAGGTACCTTGGCAAGTCATTGTTGTTGAACATTAGCTTGTTTTTTGTTTTGTTTTGTTTTTTTTTTACACTAAAATCATGTTTCCGCTGAAACAAATATGAAGGTTGTTATGGAGAAGATAACACAACGACAGATAGCCAGGCGGCTAGGAACTTCCAGAAACTGTGTTCAAACCATTCACAAGATGTTTATTACTGGGGGTGTTTTAAAGTGCGAAGAAATCTAAGAGGTTACAGAAGGAGAGATAACATAACTGAAGAAGCAAGTGCTCCAACGAAAACCAAGTAGTCTCCAAAAGCTTTGGGATAACTACCAAGAATGAGAAAAAAATCCCAATGTGAGAATCAGGCCCATTTTCATTCGAACAACCGAAAGACAAAGGAAAAGCTTTTAATTGAAACTAGATTTGATTACGCGTTTCGCCTTTCTAGGCTTCATAAAATTTCTTTATTATTGGTATTTGATGAAGCCTACAAATCCGCAAGCGTAATCAAATCTAGTTTCAATGAAATATTTTCCATTTGTCAAATTTCTTAATATATATATATATATATATATATATATTATAAATTAATTGATTTAAAATATGTTTTTTTTCTGTTCTTTCTTTTTATTTATATACATATATATATATATATATATATATATATATATATATATATATATATATATATATAGCTGGCAACTTTTATTCGAGAATACCCCTCTACGAGGGCGGCTTGACTTCAACGAGTCCTGACTTGAATCCTATTGAAAATCTATGACAAGATTTGAAATTTCGAATAAATCGTCGGTCACCAAAATGTCTTCCGGAATTAGAACGTGCAACCATTGAAGAATGGAAGAAAATTCCCGAAGAACTTGTTCAAATCTTACCCAAAACATTAGACATCGATTGCAGCAAGTCATAAAGATGAGAGGAGATGCTATTTACTATTATTGTGAATTTTATTCAATTTTTCTATTTCTCATAATGTAGGAATAATTTTGTCTTTTCCTGTTACAAAACCGCAAGCGGAATCAAATCTAGTTTTAATGAAATATTTTTCATTTGTCAAATTTCTTAATATATATATATATATATATATATATATATATATATATATATATATATATATATATATAATCATTCTAGTCATAACAACACTAATTACTAACTCTATAATTTGATCTTTTGTAATTTTTGTAATAATGCAAACCACTTCTTGCAAAAAAAATCCTCTTTAACTTAAGAAAAGAGCTGAAAAGTTATATATTCGTTGGTGTCCTAGTACTTTTGTATAAACGTTTTTCAGCATCACTCTGCTCAGATTGTAGACCTAGGGTGTGAACAAGGATAAGGTCTTGGAGGAAATATGGAAGAGGCCGCTGAAGATTCTGGGACGCATAATGAGGAAGGAAGGCCTTAAGAATCTGATGATCACGGGTCGAATAGAGGGAAATAGAGACAAGAGAAATCAGCGCATGTCATTCCTGACGGGTTTGAGCAGTTGGATCACGGAACGTGGTCTCGGGGAGATAGCAAAGAGAAGGAACTTGTTGAAGGCTGCAAGGGATAGAGGGAGGTAGAGAGAACTTGTTTTCTGGACCCCTCAAAAATCATAAAATCTCTTGAGAAAAGCATACTTCTAATCAGTCTCGACTTGTCATGAAAAGTAATTAATTTACCAAAGTCGCTCAAACGTTATGTCAGGCTAGTGTATATGTTTTTTTTTATCTTATTCTTGTACTATTATTCAAATACGCCTTTCTTTGTCTTTATTATCAGTAGAAGGTTGACATGAGAATATCATCCTTCTTCCTATTATAGTTACTTGTCTACTTATGTTGCTATGTTTAACTTTTGACCCTGAACAGACCTAAAGTGCATGAAGTTAACTAATTCTAGTGGCTTCTTTTGGAGATCCTTGCTTAACACCAAAAAACAGCTGATGGCCTATTCTAGACACCACCGACATAACAGCAACTATATGATGCATGGGCAGCACGTCCTGGCGTAATGATTCACTAGTCTCCTTGAGTAGTTCATTCATTTTAATACTATTATTGAACAAATAAAGGACTAATCATGAGCTATAAGGTGACAGAATAAATGGTCACGAACAGCGGACAGCGAAAGCTCCGAATGTGGGACGTCAAACTCACGCTACTAAAGATAATTTTGCAAAGTTTCTAAACAATTAATCGATTTATTTTTAATCCGACATTTTAATGACGTCAAGCCTTATTTTTATTTTTACTGACCAGACTTTCGAGAATAACTGATCAAGGAAGTGTGCTTTCCTTTAAAAGGTAATAAACAACATTGCTGGGCTTTCTGTGGCCGAGTGCTTTAAAGCACGACGGATCAAACGATGGTTTCTCCAACAAAGAGGGACGCAGATTCAAACTCTACCGGAGAGAACATTTTCTTTATCGAATGACACGATAAATATTTTTTTTTAAATGGGGTATCTGTTTCAAACACGATTATCCACTAAAAATAACGTCTGAAGTAATAAAAATTATGCAGTCTTTTAACAGATTACGGGAAAAGTAACACGGAATTCTGAAAACGTATTGGAATAGCGAAAGGTGCCTTCCAGATGCTAGACAAAATATTAAGAAACAAGAAAAAAAAACTGTAAAAAAACCCCAAAGAAACGAGTGCTGAAATGCGATATAACATCAATCCTCCTATAGGGCAGTGGATTCCTCACAGATGAAAAGACGTGAGTCATAACAGATGTGGTTTTACAGAAAAATTATGAGAATACCATGGATAGAGCAGGTGATCAAATTTAAGGAAAATGGAAATAGAAAATAGACTTCTAATTATAATTGTAAAAAGATAATTAACATTTTTGGACACTAATGAGTAAACAGGACTTTAAGAATTGAATAGTCACAGGATATATTAGAGGCATGAATGACAGAGGAAACAAAAAATAATCTATCTAACAATTCTGTATAAATGGATGGTAAAGAGATAAACATTATTAGCGATAAAAATGATAGGAGAGTCATGACCGCACACATTCCGAATGGATATGTTACATATAAACGTTCTATTTGTAGTCCTTGATTTTTATTGCCTTTAAATAAATAGGTAATTATAAATCGAACAAAACACAATAATGGGGAAAAAAATGTTGTGTAAATTGATGGCATTACAGTGTTTAGGAGGGATAACAAGAAAACATTTATTAAATTTACAGTAGAATTGTGAAGAGCAATGAAGAGTATGGGGGGAGTGATTTCCGTAATTCCCCATGTATAATACGCATTTTTTTCTAAAAAATAATAAGCAAAATTAGGGGTGCGTATTATGCACAACTACAAAAAACTTCAAAAAATTGCCGTTTCATAGGGTGATTTCAGTTGCGAAATGACTACTCACCACAAACATATGACAATTTGACATTAACATTCAGCAATTGCAACCTCATAAGGATGTCAAGTACAATCACATATACCTATCAATACTTACAAATGGAAAATAAAATAAGAATTAACATAAAGCTAAATTAGAATAATATTATTCTATGTTTAAAACTATTTTTAATAAGAGTAGGAAACGTTGGCCGTAATGAAATTGGAGAGGTACAATTTATAGGGTTTGATTACCAAAGAGGTGCGCATTATGCGTGAGTAGAAGCATTTTCCCACACTTTCAGAACAATTTTCGGTGTGCGTAATATGGATGAAGGCGTATTATTGATGAAGGCGTATTACACATGGGGAATTACGGTATTTCTAGTCGAAGTATCTAATGTATAACTCCATCGTCGTAATTTGCGTTGTTTTTTTTTTACTTTCATTATTAATTCTTTATTCGATTAAATATCTTTCATATTGATTTCTTTCTTTCTAACACAATTCTGAGATCGTCATTCTACTGCTGCCACTAGGTAGCCTGGATCGTAAATATAGAATAAGCTTTATTTATGTTTGTTGTTAGATGAAGTAGTCGAAAACATGCTTCCTCCAATAATCAAGAATAGTGCTAATACTACAAGTCTATCGAAATTGTTTCGGGAAAAAATGTTAAAACAAATGAAAAAAAAAATGTTTAGTTACAATTGGGTTACTGAAACTGTTGAATGATCCAGAATATTCTATGGGAATAAATCGCCTTAAATTCGCAATAATAGAAAGAGGTTTGAGACAAGGATTAGTCTTCTCGCCGGATCTATTTCACAGGGCGTTCTTATTAGAACTAGAAGGCCTACCAAGGTTTATGATCAGGGGGGGGGGTATGTAGATGGCACTGTGTTAATGGCTGACTTGAAACGGTAAAAAAAAGTAAAATCTGCGAATAAGAGATGCTGACGCAGTTTGTATTAGTTCTTTAAGATACAGTGTATCAAAGTCTGTTGACGCCATAGTGGAGACAATTTCCGGTTAGAATATTTTCTATATTCTTAGAGCGTACAGCTGATTATGGGGAATACTGATGTCATTTGGGCCGTTATCATTGCTTCGAACCAATGACAAGAAATCTCACTTGACTTCGGATATTCGCTGGCACCTAAATAGCGAAGCAGCTACGTTTATTAGCTATTGAGGCCTGGGAATTCGTTACAGAAACAGCGAGTAGGAACCTATTTCAGCTGGATGGCCTATTGTGTACCCGGATGTATTCGTTATTAAATAAAGAGAAAGAAAGGAAAACATTTCCTAACGCCATATTTCAATTTTCTTTGCTCGTTTCAGAGCAGATGATGACTGTGGCGGATGAAGAAAAAGAACAGAAACAAATAAGTAAATTAAAAAAAACAAAAAAAAACGCTAAGTGTCCTTCTGTCCATTAGCATTGTGAACAGACATATATATAATTTGATTGCAACAAGTTCAGAAAGATGTATTGGTTTACAAGTTAGACAATGAACAGAATAAACATTCCCATTGTCACAACAACGGAATAAACGGAATATCTAATCTGAACATACAACCAAACATTTTTAGTTGATATATATATATATATATATATATATATATATATATATATATGCGTTCGTGTGTGTGTTTATGTGTGTGTTTGCGCGCATTCTTGCAGTCAGCAATTATTCGTTTGTACGAGTGATACTTGAAAATGAAGACATCGACGACATAGTAAAATATTTTAAAGACTTTGATAATTGATAGCGCCATATATATATATATATATATATATATATATATATATATATATATATATATATATATGTGTGTGTGTGTGTGTGTGTGTGTGTGTGTGTGTGTGTGTGTGTGTTTAAAATACAAAGTTATATAGTCATGACATTATTTTAAGAAATTTGACAAAGGAAAAGCTTTTAATTGAAACTAGATATGATTACGCGTTTCGCCATTCTAGGCTTCATAAAATTTATTTATTATTGGTATTTGATGAAGCCTACAAAGATTGCAGCAAGTCATAAAGACGAGAGGAGATGCTATTTACTATTATTGTGAATTTCATTCATTTTTTCTATTTTCATAATGTAGGAATAATTTTGTCTTTTCCTGTTTTGCATAATTTTCCTGTCAAATTTGTTGTGTTTATTTTTCTAAGATTTGAGTTTTATCATCCTATTTTGTGTTTATTAACATATAAAAAAACTGACATCATAAATTGAATAATTTCGATACAAACTTTTGTTTACTTAACTTCTACTAGGCTAGGATGCTGAAACAATTTTGACAGTGCATTGCTTTAGGGGGTACCTAAAAATATAAATACGGCAACCCAAATGTTACCATGAGCAAGCAAAAAAACAGATTAAGCAAATGGAGCTCAAATTTAAAGCAAACTTTATGCAGTGATGAATTAATTTCTTTATTATTATTATTATTATTATTATTAATGAATATAGTAGAAAAACATTCAGGAAGAGATAATCACTCCAGGCAAAAGTAAAATTGTTTTTTAAAACTCACGCAAGTTTCACCTTTTTAGTGATTCTTTGAACTTATATACATACGCATGCACACACACACGCACGCACACGTGAACGCATAGCACACACAAACATATACATATATGTGTATATATGTGTGTTTGTATGTGCGTGTGGAGAGAGAGAAAGTCAGACAAAGAATTACAAAGAGAAGGAGATCCTTACGCTCCTCTTTGTAATCTCTCTCTCTCCCTCTCTCTCTCCCTCTCTCTCCCCCTCTCTCTCTCTCTCTCTCTCTCTCTCTGTGTATAAAAAGAAAGAACAGTAAGATATATAATCCGGTGTTCCTATAGATATTTTTATTTTTACAAAGAAGTGCTCAATGTAAATTTACAGAGCATTAATAAATTAATTGATTTAAAATATGGTTTTTCCGCGACACTGTGCAGCGGAAAAACCATCAAAAAATTGATATTTAAAGTTAAGTAATCTTTTTATATAATATTATATATATATATATATATATATATATATATATAGAGAGAGAGAGAGAGAGAGAGAGAAAGAGAGAGAGGGGGGAGTGGGAGAGAAAAAAGGACAAAGACGAGCGTAAGGATCACTTTGGTAAACTGGAAAACGTCAGAGACCATCAGGAAGTGTAGTCTATAAGAAATTATCTAAGTTCAGTAAAACTGGCGCCTGAGAAGATCAACATGAAGACTTAAGTATGACTTTGAAGAGAATACTGGTGCCTCTAGCAGCTTCCGTTGAGGACGAGGGTCGTTGGGGCCGTAGTTAATCTGCTCCGCGCACACTCACAATTTTTCATTCCATGCCGCGTTTCTGTGCATAAAAGTGCCAGTAAAGCTTATCTGGTTTCCTGAGTTCAATCCCTGGGTCAGGAAGTGTCGAAACATTCTTCGACCCAGTGAGAAGACAGATTGGCATCATATGGCATAGTTGGCGGTTGTAAGGAGCGAAAATCTTTCAGAAGATCAGTGGATGTGACAGGAAGAGGAATTAGAACAACGTCCCACCCGTGGATCAAAATAAAGGTCTCTCCTTGGAAATGCGACATGGAGAGGCGGAAACAAGCCGGAGGACAAAACAAACCAAATGTTGTGACAAAGACGAATAAAGTAATACGAACACACACACACACACACACACACACACACACACACATGGTTGTAGTGGACACACACACACACACACACACATATATATATATATATATATATATATATATATATATATATATATATATATATATATATGTCACCACTACAAACATACGCCGTTTCCCTGATATTTACCACTCTTCTTTAGAAATACACAAAATTTTTAACTACACACACACACACGCACACACATACATACCACCAATATATATATATATATATATATATATATATATATATATATATATATTAACGAACAATAAAATCCCAAATCCCCTCATATGGAGAATAGCCTCTGAATAATGCCAATAGAAAATGGCAGACGAAGATTTCGGTCGTCTGTCTTATCAACCCCGGTATAGACTGAGTTCATGTCAGAAATAGAAATTTAACTGTGAAAGCTAATTTTGTGGTGTCCTCCCTCTTAGGAGACTATGTTAGACTCTTCCGCCTACTATAATTGGAGAGAAGGTTTCGGGGAACAGTGAATAGATTGGGACACCTCGGTGTGGTGTAATGGTTAGCAAGCTTGTCTCGCTAAAACAGTTACGACTGCGTAGTGAGTTCGATTAAAAACTGGGTGCCTTATACTTTCGTCTTTATGCCACATCTAAGCTACGCTTAGAAAAAAAATAACGGTGCCAAACCGTTCATTGCTGTCAAACTCTCCGCCTCGGCGGGTAGGAACCCGGACGAAACTTTGCCGAAGGGTAAAGTTTCGTCCGGAGAGGTAGACAGGCCCTGAACCCGTGCATGCGGGCTCGAAGGGAATATTTTTGGCCGAGCCTACGGGCTCGGAGAACCTACGCTAAACTCGGCCTTGTGCCACATATGACCCACGTTTGTTAAATATAGCAGTGAATAGATTGAGCGCTAGTTCATTCGATACACACTTACTAGTCGTGTACTTATTCTTTAATATAGAATATATTTCAAAACCTGTTTTTTTTTTAATTACTTAACCATTTACTTGGTAGCAACAGCTAAAAAAAGGACCCAATCGAAAAAGTAATGCAGAAATTATCCGTTTCAGTGGTTCAGTCAGTCGGATCTCCGATTAACAATTTCGAGACATCTATTAAACTGTTATACTAGAACATTACCTATTCTATTGTAATAGACTCTCCCACACATAATAAGTAGTAGTAATAGTAGTAGCAGTGGCCAGTTGGGCTCAGTGGAGTTGAGTGAGTCAGTCGATGTCAGACATTAAAGTATGAGTCCCACAACTAGATTGCTGCGTCATTAACTATTATTGCAAGTTCCTAACGTTTTGAACGTCGAACCTAATTTAGGACGACTTAATGAAATACAAGCCTCCACTGTGAAAAACTACTTTACTGTATGTTTACACCCAAGCCTATAGCACATAGTATTCCTCTGCAGTTACCCATTTAGGAAGAGATCAGGTTCGACGTTGTTTAACTTCAGAGGTTGTATGAGAACTCTGCCCTCCGATTACCAATTCCAAGCTAGTATCTATTACCCTATTCGCACATCTAACCTTACAGTACCTGGTATTCCCAAACGGTCACCCATCAAGGTACTGATCAGGCTCGACGTTGCTTAACTTAGTGGTCCTACAGGATCCGGTGTTTCAACGTGATGTGCCTGTAACTTTTTCTTTAAAAGAAAGTGGATATTTGAAAGAAAGATTATAAAGTGTATGTTTATGTTAGGGCAAGTTTCAATTATTGCAATTTCCAGATTTTGTTACCTTAGTAAGTTATTCTTTTTCTTCATAAAGACAGTATTTGACATATAAATAATGCATTGGATTTATGTCAAACACTGTCCTTATGAAGAGAAAAAAATAACTTACTAAGGTAAAAAATTGTAATGTGGGGAATCTTTCCCATCGTTATAAATACGTTTCCTTTTCAATTTCCGGAAGTTTCACCAATATATTGTAAGGAAGAACTAAATTTTGCTTTAATTATTTATATTATTGAGACTGTTATCCTCATCTTCATTGCCATATTCACAACGACTCGGTCATTGTACACTTCTTCAGGTGACTGTAATTTCGAACCGAACCCTTTATTTTGTGCACCGGTGTAGATCGTTCTAGTTCCACGTGCCATGCCTCTTTCAGATGTCTCAGTTATTTTCCTTTAACTCAACCCTCCAAATTTTGGTTCACCACTGCAGTAGCCTGGTATTGAACTCTCAACTCCTTGGGTTTAGTCACTGGATCTAAGCAAAAAATCTAACAAAAAGCAATAAAGCTGGGGATTACAGTTCGAATAATGTAAATAATGCAAGTAATCCTAATACCTTATCTTAGAGATATAGACAGCCATTATTGTCACTAGAAGCTAGTCACGGGATCTAACCAACGTTTTTTATCCACTGGCAGTTCAGCTAGGGAAAGGAAAAACTTTATTTCAAATCTCCGCTGCCTTGTGTCCTTGTGTATATGGCAATGAAGATGAGGATAACAGTCCGAATAATGTAAATAATGTAAATAATCATAATACCTCATCTCATAGGCATAGACAAATGTTAAAATTTGTTTGATATATGGATGCTCCAGAATATATATATATATATATATATACACACACATGCATATATATATGTGTGTGTGTGTGTGTGTGTGTTTGTGTGTGTGTGTGTGTGTGAAAATAAATAGGAAAGAACTGGTTAAGTAAATAATCCAAAGTTCCTTAGTATTTTAGTTATTATTTTTTTTAAAAATAGTGCTCGATACAAAAGTAGAGCATAAATATAATTATTTATTTAAAAATATGATTCCAACTCACGACATAAGAGGTCTCATGTTTTTGAAACACGAGACCTCTTGTTTTGAAACATGAGATCTCGTATGTCGCGAGTTGGTATCATATATTTAATTAAATAATTATATATATATATATATATATATATATATATATATATATATATATATATATATATATATACATTCAGTGAAAAACAGCAACTTTAAGTGTTCATTGGTTATAATTTATTTCCTCAGGGAATTTCTTTTTCCTGGCTCATCAGACCACACTTCTAAGAGTAAAAAAAATGAATTTAAATATAGTTTTTTACACTTTTGATGGTTAGTTTTAAGTTGATGTAAGGTAATATAGAGAGTGGGGAGAGAGTGTGACAGACAAGGTCGAAATTAGAGAGGGAAGGAAGAGATACAATGGTTTTAAATTTATTTTTATTACACTACTTAATAGTGAGGAAGTGTGGGTAAGGACCACACCTTGACCAGTCATCTCACAGGAAACGATATATAGATAAAAAAAAAGAGAAGTAAAGATGTAAGAAATAAGAAAGGTTTTAAGGAAAGAAATGGGAATAGAGACGTGGAAAAGGAAATTAAGGGAATTAATGTATGTGGGCATATTGCGGCTAATTTGCAAAAACTCAGATTTATATGTTTTTTGCGTTAACGTTTGATAGTAATTTAAGCGTTTTAATAATGTAATTAATGTAGCTATTCCTAATTCTAAGGTGATTCGTTGTCATGTTTAGATTATTGATCTCATCGATTGTGTTTCTGATTGCTTTTGTTATTTTGATGTGAGACGTTATCATTGTAATTTTTGTTAGAACAATCTTCCACCTTTTGTTGAAGGTATTTTCATTAATCTTGGGATGTGTCGTTGTCATTCTAAGTATTTCTCAAACAACTGAGATCATGTTTTTATATATATATATATATATATATATATATATATATATATATTTTGCCTTTCAAATTAGAATATAAAAGAAACTACGGCTTCATATCAAATGGGAAGTCTGAGATGACAGACGACTTTTGCTCCTGATAATCTGGAATAAAGTACAAATAATTAACTGCGAGCATGGCTGAAGAGTGAGGAAATTGATTAGGGATGCGTATGTAATTACGTTAAATAACATTCTTTTTAAATTCGAGATAAATCAGTAAGCTTCTAATCAGAGGCGAAGCAGAGATATCTTTAGATTGACGTATCTGAAATTCTCTGAAACAGAATCTACGGTTGCAAATCTCCCTTCACGGGAAGGCAGTTTCTAATACACGACAATTTCGACATATATGGGGGCGTTGAAAGGTCGAACGGATACCAGAAGTGCAATGGAAAATATTTATATAAATATAAATATTTGTACATATGATATACGATATGTGGATTATTATTAGAAAAAAATAAGATAGACAATCATAATTCTCCCATAGAACAATCTCTTGAATAAACTATTTATCTTCCAAGTGGGAACATATGGTTTGAACTGACACCTTATTTTTCCATATATTGTTATTTTTCTCAAAGATGATATTTTCTTTATTTCAAATTAAAACCTGGAAATTATTAAACTTAGTTCAGTGAAATTTTCATTTTTCAGAATTAAATTTTTGTAATTATCGTTTAGATCTATGAAACAAAAGATGTCAGTTTAAAATGAATCTTTCTTTTTTTTTCATAGGGTCAGACAATTTTGCTCAAAGTTCGTATCTTTTTGAAACCTAAAAACTTTCCAGCATAATTTAGTATAATTTTAATTTTCAAAAATTATATTTTTTTATAAATATAATTTCGATATATATATTAAAAAAAATAATAAGGGTTTCTTTTAAACTGATTTGTGCTGCAATATATGGATTATATTTTCATTACGAACTATATTTGAAATAAACTTGTCAAACACCATATTGGTTAAGACAAGTGACCCACAATGGTTATTAGTTCGGAAATATTGAAGTTCATTTCTGTTTTAATGGATGATGGTCTTTTGAAATTGTAAAGTGAAATGGTAAGTAATATTAACTAAAACCCGGATATCAAATTCATTGCGGCTAATTTGAATTAATTGAACGAGCAAGACAAATTACACTACGACAATATGTAGATATTTTCTACTCATTACATCTGAAGTCTAATTGTTTTTTTACTAAATGTTTACCCGATGTTACTTAATGCTTAGCCAATATAAGGTACAAAAGCGACTCAAAATAGATAATTACTGAATGAGTGCTTATGGCCCTAGGTGGTGGTGGAAGTGAGTGCAGATTATGAGGATACGTATGACAGATAACAGTTCACGCATCACTTAAAGAGGTTAAGATTGTAGTTGTAAGAGAAGCAGTTGTTCCAAAATGGTGAGGCGGAAAAGGATAGCAGGAGAGACGGAAGAGCATAGAAGGAGAGGTGGAAGGGCATAGAAGGAGAGGTGGAAGTGTATAGCAGGTGAGGCGGAAGAGGATAGCGGATGAGGCGGAAGAGGATAGCGGATGAGGCGGAAGTGTATAGCAGGTGAGGCGGAAGAGGATAGCGGATGAGACGGAAGTGTATAGCAGGGCGGAAGAGGATAGCAGGTGAGGCGGATGAGGATAGAAGGAGAGGCGAAAGTGTATAGCAGATGAGGCGGAAGTTTATAGCAGGTGAGGCGGAAGAGGATAGCGGGTGAGGCGGAAGTGTATAGCAGGTGAGGCGGAAGATGATAGCAGGTGAGGCGGAAGAGGATAGCGGGTTAGGCGGATGAGGTAGAAGGAGAGGCGGAAGAGGATAGCAGGTGAGGCGGAAGAGGATAGCGGTTGAGGGGGATGAGGATAGCAGGAGAGGCGGAAGAGGATAGCAGGTGAGGCGGAAGTGTATAGCAGGTGAGGCGGAAGAGGATAGCAGATGAGGCGGAAGAGGATAGCAGATGAGGCGGAAGTGTATAGCAGGTGAGGCGGAAGAGGATAGCGGGTGAGGCGGAAGAGGATAGCAGGGGAATCGGAAGAGGATAGCAGGTGAGTCGGAAGAGGATAGCAGGTGAGGCGAAAGAGGATAGCGGGTGAGGTGGAAGAGGATAGCGGGTGAGTCGGAAGAGGATAGCGGGTGAGTCGGAAGAGAATAGCAGGAGAGGCGGAAGTGTATAGCAGGTGAGACGGAAGAGGATAGCAGGTGAGGCGGAATGATTGTAAAACAGTCAAATATTTAATAACAATTTCAAAAAACTCAAAAATAAATATGATTTCCAAAATTAAAATATTATAACTGATTACTCGTAATTTATTCATTTTATATCTTTAAACCTCATGGTAATTTTCAACATGTCGACGAAATGTCTTCGTATTTATTTTTTTTCACAAAATTTATAGATGCGTATTATACATAGGGATAGATATATTTCTTAATTTTTGGATCATTTGTTGGGATGCGTATTAGTTATGGGTGCGTATTATTTTCGAGAAATTACAGTATATTATATAATCACTAGTTTACCCGGACCATCAAAAATTAAAGGAAATAATATATTTTTTTTAATGAATTGATTATATTTACTGCATTACTAATCGAAAAATTTTTCGAAGCAGTCATAAGAAAAGCAATGGTAAGAAAAACGACGGCCTAGTGCAGTGGCTCCCAAATTGAGCGGTGCGTAGCATAGGTGCGGTAGAAGAGGGTAGCAGGTGAAACGGAATGATAGGAAGACAAAGGTTTAGAAACAGTTGCAAAAAATTCATATGCCAAAAATAAATATGATTCCAAAATTTAAAATATTATTATGGATTACTTGTAATTGCATTCATGAGTCCCAGTATAAATAATTATTGGCCAAATTTATCATTGTGATATTTTAGCATTAAATCAAGTATTAAAAATCTAGCAACTAGGCTCCGCAAATTGGAGGAGAGAGATATCAATGATAATATTCTGACTTCGAATCCACGGTTACCCCACTTTAATCATCTCTCTGGACCTTCTTTACCGTAAGGATGCTTGCACTTTTTCTTCATACCTTCCCTTTCGTGAGGCACGAACAAATTTTCTTTTCGAAAATGCGACCCAGAGAAAAAAAATCCTTTTGGAAACACTGCTGTAGGGAGTTTGTTCCATAAAGTAGCGTCTCTTGGGAAGTAGATGTCCGAGAGTAACTTCCTCCTTACCAATGGAATACGAAGGGAATGACAATGGTTCTCCCCTGTCTATATGGCATGGTGGGTTTGAACTGTTGAAACTAGGGAATAAAGCTCGTCAGATCATGTTTTATGGTAAGAGTAACGGAGTAGCTAGAAGCTTGCGAGATTGCGTTTGCGAAAATGGGCTTGTAGGGTGGAAAATAATACATCGCTTACAAGGCTGTATAAACACTTTTGAACTCTGTCAAGATTGGAAAGTGGGGATTATATAGCTCCAGACCAGATATGGCAGCAATACTACATTTTTCATCTGATCTGACTCTTGTAACGATATAGCATGGCAGGAAGTGTCAGATACTTTCTGAGACGATATAAGATATTTTACCGTCTTTTTCAGTAGTGGATTCTGTATATGAGTTGTAATTGAATTATGTATCAGGGATTTAAAAACGGAGATTACTTCAGTGATTTATAATTACAAATGTCAGTTAGATGCTTTATATATCGGCAGAACTGATTAGAAGTTGGAGACAAAGATTGAGTAGTAAGTATCAGTTAAGATCCGTAGAGGGCCTTATTAAACTGTGCATACGCTTACGACTACTTGCGGTTCAACGTTGGCAAAACACAATAAATAATCCAACATGTACCTCGTTTCCACCAGGGATTTTTTCAACATAATCACCGTCTGTGAATTCTTCAAGACATTTGTATCGAGTCTAAGCACGCTTCTCACTGTACACAGAAGGAATGGCTGCGTGAAGTAAATGTATTATGTCTGGAATTTATAATGAAGATTTTCTGGTAGTCGCTGTGTACCTATTTATAGGATTTTTGTCGACGATTGTCTCTGAAGAGCGAGGATAACCGAGTAGCACTTTTTTGTTATCTCCTTCAGCACCTGCAGATTGCAGCTTTGCATGAAACTCCGAGTCGTTGGATATTATGTATGACACTATCGACGTCGGATATTATGTATGTTCATTAATATATACTTAATACCTCTGTTATATAACATTGAGCACTCTATTTATAACACCTGTGAAAGAAATATATGTACGTGGAAGTATGTGTATATGTATATTTTTTATCATACCCATATCTAGCTAGCTAGCTATCCAAATAAAGAGAAAGAACAGACAGATTAAGAATCCACAGTCTCTTAGCATTTACTTTTTTAAAAAGTGCTCAATACAAAGTAGAGCAAAATATTATTAAAATATATATTTCTTATAATATTTTACATCGCTACATAAAAATTTCCGTGTTTCGAAACTTAAAATACGTCCCTCGTCAGGCGATGTTAGATAACTTATTGTTGTGACCAAGTAAATGGTTAAGTACACCAGAAGGGTATTACATGTTTAGTAAGAGTGTAGCGAATGAACTAGCATTCAATCCAATCTCTGTTTACTGTTCCCCAAACCTTCTCTCCAGCTAATCTTATAGTAGGCGGAAGAGCCTAACATAGAATCTTAAGAGGGAGGACACCACAACACTTATGATGAAAATGATTTACTTGGGAAATCAGAAAACAAATCAGTGGCTTATTTAGAAGTGGGGAAATCAAACACCCACAATTTAAAAAAACACATTTGTGATTAACTAATGAAAAGACGTATCAAAGCTGAAATAGAAAAATGTAATGTAATGTCAGGAAGTGTGGGTAGGTGGGTTATTTTCTTAAGCTCAGATGTAATGACATTTTAGGCATGTCTACCGCAGATATACTGTTACAAAAATAATGCTACATAATGACATACATAGATGTATATGCTACAAAAGGTTTTTTTTCTTAGTCGTTACAAGTTTTTAAAAAAAAATTATACTTACGAATTTTCTTCAAGGGGTCTCTTTTCGTAAAATACATCTATTGGATGCTTTAGTACACATCAGTGATGTTTCTAGCCTAGGTCCATTAGGGGTTTCAGGTCTTTCAACATCATAGCCCCTCTCCATGGTGACTCAGCCGATACTGAACGGCTATTGATTTGTGTACCTTCCGTCAGCTACAATTTTTTTCAATCTTCCGAAATACACACCATACAACTCTTCTTGGCAATTTATTGTCCAATCGCGGATGATTTCCAGTTCACCAGCAGTGTACACTCTTTCATAAAAAAGGAAGGAAATGCAACCACAATTGCTATCTGATCAGGAATATGGCGGCCTGCTTGGCTTGAAGTGGTAAGTACAGATTTGATTCCCCTCTTGAGATATATACACACACGCACAAACACAGAAAACCTTACTCAAACATCATATTCTAATATAATTAAAATATTTTGTGTTTATATTGAACCTTAAATACGATACGTATTTTATTGAATGGACACTAATCATGGTAATATTAAAGTTGAAAAATCAAAAAATTAAATAAATATTGTTGCCCATTATATATTAATAAAATAATAGATATATAATTGTAATGCATAGATTTTTTATGAAAAAAAATCTTTTAACTATATTTTAAAGTAAACATTATACAATGCCTACAAATTACTGTTAATTCACTTCTCTGATTTAAGAAAGTTGGTTAACTATGTCGTGCTAGACAATTTTTCTCACCGAATCGGTCTCAAAACTTTAGAAGTCTACCATTTGACCATATACTGAATATTTTTTCTACATCTGGTCTTATACATATCTAGAGATTCCTGACAAAATACAAAGAAGAATCTCACAATATTATCGCTCGACCTTGTATCTAGTCTTCAGTCACTTTCCTACTTCCGAAACATAACTTCACTCCGACTTTTCTGTAAATATCTTCACGACAATAGGGATTTTCTCTTTTGTACCTAGACTTTATGAATGTATACATAGTACAAGTGTTACAGATCTGATCATTTTATAGTTGAAATTGTTAAATATGACGTTGAGTTATATCTTATGGTTTTGTTTCTCTCGCTCGTAGAACTCATTTCCCGTTTCCTGTCAAATAAAATCTTCAAGCATTTAAATGCAATTTCGATCGCCATTTTCCTTCTTGAATCTTGTCCTTTGTATTGTACTTTCTGCTTAGTAACGTTTCATTCACTCCCAGTAAACCGCTGTGTCTTGGTGACGTAATCTAATTAAGGTTAGAAGTCACTTCACATTGAAAAATCTTTCGTGGCCGATCCAGAGGATAATTAAAAATAATTGAAAATATTCAGAAAATAAATATATTCCACATTTTATGCTCAGACTTCGAATAATTGTAATAGAGATGAGCATACACGGAAAGGAAACAGGAATAACTCCTACAGAAGGCAGTCAGGGAAAGCGTAAAAAAAGGATTGGGCAACCAATTGCAGGAAGACAGAATACATGGTCATTATCAAATGAAACACCCGGTGAAAATTTCAAATTGTAGATACTAAAATCAAACAAGTATAACATTTTAAATATTTAGTAAGGTTTTTAACAGAGGAGGAAAGTGTGACACGGAAATCCGAAGGCACATAGCGAAAGTGTCTTTCAGAAGCTAAGTAAAGTATTAAGAAACAGAAAAAATATAGTTAGAAACAAAGAAAAGATTAATGGACTGCTATCTAATTTCCTATATGGCTGTGAATTCGGGACAATCTCCTCACAGATAAAGTGGAAACTTGAGGCAACAGAGATGTGGTTCTACAGAAGGATGTTGAGAATAGCATGAACTGAACATGTGAGCAATGACGACGTTTTAGAGAAAATGCAAGCCCAAAGGACACTTATACTTAACATCAGAAAGAGACAATTGAAATTTATAGAGAAAATAACAAGGAAAGAGGTTTTGGAAAATTTGATACTCACAGGAAATATTGAAGGTAAGATTAATTGATTGATTTTCTACGGTTCATCAAAGAACTGTTGGACCTTGTTTGAAACCTTCACATCGAAATAAAAAATAAAAAAGGGTTTAAGTCAAAGATATCTTCTCACCAGACTTTTTCAACCTATACAACGAGGCGATCTTGAGAGAATTAGAAATCCTACCATGATTCAATATTGGCGATCACAATATTAACAATATAAGATATGCAGACGACAGTGTTGATAGGAAAAATGCATGAAACAGAAAGTAATGGAGGAAAGCGAAAAGAAAGGAGTAAACATCAATTGCAAGAAGACTGGATGCAAGACAAACAGCCCAGCATGCAAATTAAAAAGTGAAGATACCAAAATCAAACAAGTATAACATTTTAAATATTTGGTAAGGTTTTTAACAGAGAAGAAAAGTATGACACGAAAAAGTCACATTGGGATAGCAAAAGAAGCCATTCAATAGCTAAGTAAAGTATTAAGAAACAGAAAAATACAGTTAGAAACAAAGAAAAGAGTAATGGACTGCTATTTAGTTTCAGTTTTCCGATAAGGCAATGAGTGCTGAACAATATCCTTAAAGACTAGAGACTTACTCCACCTATCTGCCTAGATAGCTTAATTTTTTTGTAATTATTTCGTAACCGACATAAATGGATTCCCCCTCTTCATAAAATCATCTCCCCTTATTGTTCATAGTCCTTTCTTCTTGTTTTCCCTCACTGCCTTGTCCGAGATTATTTTTCATTTTCTTTCTGTGTCTGTCATCAACATGGCGTCATCAACTTGTTACGTAGCATTCGTCAAATGACGTCACACGATACGCATTCCTGAGCCTTCTATGGCAATAGTGGTTCAATACTCAATAACTGCTTTATAGCCTTTGATTACACAATATCTAATAAAACAGATAAAAACTAATGTCATTCATGCAATAAGAATTCATGCTATCTGTTGTCGTAGAAGCAACACACTTCGATTCCCCGTTTCAAACTATATGCCAATCACTCATCATTTCTCAGCTGCTCATAGCATTTATATTCGTGGATATTTTCTAGATGATTTACAGCACGTGTTTAATTTATCGTTTTCCCTCTCCCTAACTATAAAAGATTCTATCGATAAAACAGTATTAATCTGAAGTTCTTTCAAAAGAAGACATACGTAATATCGGATTTTTTTGTCATTCAGTTACTCACTATATAGAGATTTACATTATCTAAAGCCCACTTATCGTCTCATTTTGATTTTCAACACAATAACTCCCACGAGGCAGATAATTTCATTCTTCTACCCCTTTAAAATTCCTTAGCGCTTTCCTTCATCAATATTACACAACAAATCAAGATACAAACAAACTCGTCTTCCCGCGTTGCGTTAACGCTCTTTGTTCTTCTCTAATAAATTTGCAGCGCGTCATGTGACCTTTTGACAGCCAATCAACTGATCCAGATTTTTATAAAACAATAATCTTCGGTTGGATTCCACTAAGAGCAACTACATATCTGACACTGGATTTCACAGCCTTTTGTCAGATGATGTGTCTGACTTGTGATCAGCAGCATCAACTAGTTTTTCCTATTCCTGGGCGGGAGGAAAGGAATGTAATATATTTCATTTCTTTTTTTTTTTTAAGCATATTTTCTTTCTTGAAAATTTTTTAAAATTTACGTTCTTCTGAATTCTTTCTAGCCGTCTTTATTTTTTATCATAAGTATTTAGATAATTATTGTTTTTATGGCCAGATACTATCAAGAACACAGACTATATATTTGGTAACCCAAAACTTGTTTGCTCTAAACGTAATTGGACAAAGATTTGAAAGAAAGCAAATGTAATGGTCTGTAGGCGTCAAAGTTAATCCCCTGCATTAGGAGATGAAATGGAAGATTTGGTTTAAGGATCTTTAAGGTTTCTTTCATTCAAGCAATCCAGGAATTTAAAATTGTCATAATACAATGATGTATCTAAGAGAATTCTGGTGAGAAATTTATCTGAATAAACTTTCCAGTCAAAAAAATGTACCAAAAATTTTGAATCCCAAATAGGTCAAGGAACGTCACCATTTGGTTTAATGGTACAACAACGATTTTCTGTAATGCTTAGTAAGTTTCAACTGTTAAGCAAAGTTCCTGATTTAGCAAACCCTGTGAAAACCATAATCCTGATATTGTGTATGGTCAATTTACAAGCAAGATGGTATGGGTATTTTGGCAGGGAACACTTTCTTACCCAAGGTGGCCCCACAGCTAATTAATTTTCAACATAACCGTCATAATCCCGACAACCAGTCCTAAGACCGGATGTGGCTGTCGGGTTGCTGCTCAGTACCTGACCAGTACATTCCACATATCTAGGTTAAAAGCCAGAGATATATTCATTCATGTGGATCGTGTCTTTGGCAAGTGTAGCTGACGGGGCCCATTCCTTTCCAGATTAGACGACAGCTGATGTACTCCAACTAAAATGTTCGCTTTGGTCACATATACTTAGCCGTTGATTCAATCAGGGGTGATCTCTGCCCTGGTCGTCGACTTCCGCCTAGGTAGATCTCTGTATGTCAATGCTGTATTTTCACCACACGAGTTATACTGCTAGTCGTTCTATTCCGTGTGTGTTTTTGGTCTGCAGCCAGTCAAAACGCGTTGTAGTTACCATCTCCCGAATGATCTCCCCACTGGTGAGAAGCTTGGAACCTATGCGCGTGCAGTTGTCCATATATTGTCAGAGGCAATGAACAAAGTTATTTTTGCTATTAAATTTAATTTGAATCTTTAATTTTTGCGATTTCGAGATAAGCTTGAAATTTGATCTTTGTCTTTGTTTCATTTTTCTCTCCACACATTTTCAAATGGGAAAGGCATGAACCCAAATGTTTCATCCCAGCTGGGGTGGGTGAAATTGCAATGGTAATATTAGCCGTTTCTTTATAAGGAAACATTCGGCATTCATTGAGCGACTAAATTAATAAATAAAATTTAAATAAAATAATAATTATGAATACAAATACAACATAAAATATTATAATTATATTACAATTATATTATAATACAAATTATCAAATATTACAATTTAAATAATCATATAACATAGCAACTTCTATATAAAAAATAAAAAAAATACATTTAATCTCTAAGAAAAAATTAAGACGTACACAAAAGCAAAAATTCATGAGTGTGGAAATGTAACAAACGTTAAAATCATGAAGACGCACGTTAACAAAACGGAGTAAAAAAACGGATTGAAAAAAACGCGGAAAAAATTGGAAATATCTTTTAAAGCAAGGATCCCTTGAAGAACGGAAATTTCCCAAGAAACTTCGAAGTCGGGGAAAACAACAAAAAATTGATATTTAAAAATTAATTAATCTTTTAACATATATATATATATATATATATATATATATATATAGTATAAGAATGACAATAACAAAAACATCTTAGTTTTTTGTCGACGCGTTTCGTCTTCCGACATTATCAACGCAAAATTGAAGCGACATTTTTTTACATAGTTACATTAAATCCAAAATTTAAAGAGAGACGCTTTCTAGCTAATGTTACCTCCCGTTATACTAAGAGTTTTTTTTCCCCCATTTCGACAATATAATAAAATTCCCAGAAAAATTCTGGGGATAATACAAATTGGTATAAGAATGACAGGTTTTTTCTATCTTCATTCTCATACCAATTTGTCTTCTCCACAAAATTATTCTGGAAATTTTATTTTATATATATATATATATATATATATATATATATATAAACGGGAAGCAGGTTTGATTCTTGTCAGAGGGCAAATTTTCTTTAATAACATTTCTTGAATACCCAGGCCATTTTCTAAATTAAAATAAAAATGGAGCGTCTATTTCAAATACGAATATCTACTATAATACCGTTTGAAGTATTAAAAATGTGATGTTAGTGAGAAACGACTGTATTACCGCTTGGGTACGTGTTTTTACATCTATCTTTACAGATGTCTCTTTCTCAAGCATGGATCCCAGGCGTAGCCTGGCCAATCAAGTCATTATTCGCTCGACCTCTAGGACGTTATCTCAGGTCAATCCTGTTCCTTGCTCCTCTTAAGGACACTGAGTACCCAGTCTATTCTGACCCGATCTTAAGTGAGATGCATACTACAGAACCCACTGTAGAAGCTGAACAAAACTGAATCCAGAAATATGGAGAAGGCAACTGGAAACCGGTGTTTCCCAGGAAAGGCTTACCAATTTATGGACAATAAAGAAACCATTGGAGACCTATAATGGCCTATTCCCTGAAGGGACAAGGCATTTAAAAATAATGATTTCATGATCTCTAGTGTTGACCCCGGTTACTAAAACTTCTGTAATCAAAACTGTGAATAAAAAAAGGAACCACTATTTTATGAATTGGCTTCACGTTGGGTCTCCCATATTTTAGCAAAAAAGAAAAAGAAGGGTAATATATAAATAGGAGGATGCCAGTTATTGCCTAAGTGTTAATAAATTCCTCTTGATTGATCTTTATTATGTAACGATGTGAGAGCTAGGGAAGAAAGATTTATTTTCTCTTTTACACTTCTCCTGTTAATGGGCATTATTATATCTATGACATAATAACACCGTAGCCCATGGACAGGACGCAACAGAATGGCTGAAAGGAAAACGAATAACAAACATACTTTGTTCTCAGAGAGACAAGCAGAGAACAATCTATCACTAATATCTACAAAGCAAATCGAAGCATAGCTTAAGGAGGGACAAAAAGAAAACGTCTTGGAGATACTACTGACCTGGAGAAGTCACTTTTAGGAGTCCAGAATTAAACGGGTCGGATTCATCTATGTCCCAAATAGAAACGGCACCATGTACTTGGAAGCTGTTGCTGAGACAGATTTAGCCCAGACTAGAAGAAAGTAACATTATCGTTTTTTGTTTTTTTTTTTGTTGTTCATGAACTGAAAAATGACTGCCTCTTTAGTATAGGACTCTGTCGTGATATGGCTGTCATGTAACCCACGTGACTAATCTCCACCAAAGCGAGATGAGCCCCTTCTGTATCACTACAATTAGACATCCCTATAAAATGCCCTTATACCAAACTGACGCAAATAAGTAATTAGTAATATTTTACTATAATGTAAGTAGCATGTCTGATCGGCATACTTGTCTGGTATAGCGTTCCTTTTATTATACTGAAGTTTCAACATTTATGACGGTGGTGTAAAATAGCTTTGCAAATGCTTTTTATGTAAGCAAATGTAAATTTTAGATTATTCCCTTCCGTTGTGAGAAATGAGTTTTCGATTTATTCAGTTGAAAGAACTTTAAAGTGAAAAAAAAAAATCATACGATCGGCTTGTGCGCTGAAATTGATTGAACTTTACAACTTTATGTATCATCTTTGAGCATTTACCTGTTCTTTATATATATATATATATATATATATATATATATATATATATATATATATATATATATATATATAACCTTGTTTTGAAATGTCACCGTAAACTTTATTTTATTATTCTCAAATCTTTTATGCGATTACAAACACACATTCTTAGAAATAAATCTTATCAAATACGTTTTTTTCTTAAATGAAAATAAATGATTTCAAATAGACTCCCATTTTCTTATTTCTCTTAACTAAACGGACTCTTGCTTAACACAGTTGAATTCGTCAACGAGTATTCTTCAAATAAGGACAAAAGTCTGATAGCATGCAAGTACCCAAAGTTGACTTTGATAAAATGTTAATTAACGTATCTGCGATATATTTCATTTTCAAAGAGAGTTTAAGAAGTCAGGAAACCTCTTTTACTTCCTGATAATGAGATTCTTCTTAAAGAGGATGCGTAATGGAACTTCCTTTGGATATCGAATTCATTACAGCAATTATATTCCGGAAATTTAGTTTATTGGCAAAATTTGGTTAGTTATGAAAATAATTCTTTTCAAATGGACACCCATTTTTATTATCTGCGCAGAGTGTCTCTTAAAAAGTAAGCAAATTATCATATAATATTCAAATCCCTGCCTAGGTCAATAGCTCGAAAATACAGAACTAATGTTTAATATAATCCTTGTTAAGGAGTTGTTCCTACATATGAATTAGAAAGTTAAATTCCAAATTGCAAATAACCATTTCAATAAGTGTGTGTAAAAATTCTTATAACTTTTCTTTGAATTCATAACTGCTCTGGCGTATCAAATAGAAGATTGAAGTTTATGAGCAGTAAATTCGACCTTGCCTCCCGAACGCTCCTTTGTGGCCGAGACGGTAAGGCACGTCAGCGTAAATGACGGTTCCGTATAGGATGCAGGTTCGAACGAAACGAAAAGTACTTAAATTGTTGAGCTCCATTTGGTTGATTTACTGAACAAACTACCAGCCTTGGTGGCACTATCATACGCATAGACACGTACATAGAGGTGTACGCATTTTAGTTCACTCAAACACACCCATATAAGGAATTCGAGGCCAGACGCAGATAGATATCTGTGCGTTCGGGCATACAAACACAGGCAGTTGTAATTTTGTTTCGGTGTCGGACTTTAGCTTTATATGTGTAGCGATGATCGTTTTAACAAGGACCGGGTGGCGGTGTTCTTAACGCTTTTCAGGTCTACCGCCTGCTTCCTCAGAGAAACTTACACTTCCTCACACATACACACATATACATATGGGTAGACGCGTGTTATTGGTCTGGGCTTTATCACTACCACTTTGGTTAAGTTTGTGGTCATGGTGATGATGATGTTTGTATTTTCAACGCTAACTGCTTTTGTGTTGTTGACGGTTGTGATTATACTATTAGTGACATTAATTACTATTAATAATATTAATAATACATATTGGTGTGTTAACGGTAAATTGAGCCTTAATACTGAAATATAAAGCAGGCAGGGAGGTAGATTCCCCCTCCGCCACCAAACACAGTCAAACAACCATAAATAAATTCAATTTAAAAAAAACAAACAAAACAGTTTGTCTGATGATCCCAAAAGCGTGAAATCCAGGATCACAAACCCATATCCATACAACATATTATATCTTTTCTATCACTGATATTGAGCTCTTTCCACTAAGTGCCGTGCATATATATATATATATATATATATATATATATATATATATATATATATATATATATATATAGTGGACTCTCCCGTCGTATTCGACGTATGGGGGTCAAGTAGCTCAGCTCCTAGGAACCGACAACCAAACACCAGGACATATGATTTAATTGTAGTCGTGAACGCTTTGCGCAGAACCAACCACACTTTTTGAAGGGCCGAATACAGAGACCTGGTGCACTACGTGCCACAAGGTCCCCAAACAACCCTCCGCAGGTTTTGAATTCAGAGTTGTCCTTCTCCTAGACCAGTTGCCATCCAAGGCTATAGAACCCAGTCTGTCCTGCTATTTACCCATAGCTGGAGGGATTAATAACTTTCCCAAGGGTATTAGCACGTAAGTGAATGTAATGGATTCGACTGGAATTCGAACTCGGCTCTCCGACTCTTCATTTCGAGCTGCTATCCACTAGTACACCGTGCCTCCAAATGAATCACATAACCCTCGCATCTGCTTCCGGTTTATGCAAGCGTGGGAAAGAATTATGATACACGCAGATTTATAAACGCCAGAGAGCAGAAGAATGGTCTTTCTGACACACACCAGACGGAGAATGTAAAGTAATTTATTTGCAGATAAAAAAGGGTCTAGGAGTTGAACCGCACAATGACTGAGAGTAGAGTGTTCGATCCTCACCGAATGCCTCATACCTGTAGCCTTTTGCAAACTAAACTTTGAACATATTTTTTCGTCACCGCATATTGGTTACTACCTAGTGATTTCAGTACTCACTGGGAGTGTCATCATTGTGTCCTTACGATAAGACGCAGCGCAACATAGTAAATATTAATGTTTAAGTAACACGCCTTGTCACCGTAAGAAGGGGTATGTAATAAGAGCAAAATTTACTTCACCACGACGCCCTATACCAAAGAGGCAGTCGTTTTTCAGTTCATGAACAACAACAAAATGATAATGTTACTTTCTTCTAGCCTCGGCTAAAGAGCCTAGGCTAAGGATAAATCTGCCCCAGCAACAGATTCCAAGTACATGGTGCCGTTTCTATTTGGGACATGGATGAATCCGACCTGTTTAAATTTGCATGTGTTCTATCAAATTTTCTTTATGTGCCATTCATTAAACTTTCGGAAATATAATGTTTGTATCCCATTACCATTCTATTCTCTTTTACGAGTTGCAATCATAGTCTTCTATATGTTTATCTAAAATCCATTTTTTGGTAGGGTCGAGTTCATGGTTTAGTGATGAGGAACCTGGTCCTGGGAGTTTCAAACTTGTAGCAGTACCTCTCTCATTCCACTAAGGGTGCAAGCGTCGGAGCATTATGATAACTGCATGACTGTTCTCTCGGAGATTGGGCAATGTTTAGTACCATATTAGCCTAACAGCTTTCCTTACATCTAAGCTACAAGGAACTTTCAGGGATGACAAGAGATTAAATCTAAGCTTTCTGGGTGCTACATATATTCTTTTTTTAAATTCGTGGTATTAATAGCAGGAATATTTTTAGATGAAACGGTTTTACCTGTTATTTTGCTCACAACGTGAAAGTGCTCACAAGGAATGAATAACATTTTTCTTTGGTCCATATACACCCTTTTGCAAATTAACTGAAACGAACGCTTTACTATCCTTTCCTTCACATTAGACTCAGTTTTAGACGCACAGGCGTGACAGGGTGACATATATTTCTATTTTTTTTCCTCAGATTAGATCATTTACAGTGGTGGGCAGTAATATGCATCTATTTTCGGGAGTATGATGACATTTGTTTGACCTTTAAAAATATCGCATCATCCGTGATTGCATTAGATTTTCATCACGCCCAGACACTACTGTCTCGACTGTCGATTAGTTGTCTTACGGCCATTGTCTGCGATGGTCGTTACTCCAAGAAAGCGTACGAAAATTGTAACGCTGCAGGAACACACTGCCAAGGTTTACCAGTGGTCAAATCAAAGTAGAATAGACTGATCCGGAAATTGTCCTGATTTAAATCCAATCGAAAATCTATGGTCCATTTTCAAGGAAAGGACATATGAAGTATTAACATGTACACTGGGTCATGTTTCATTGGAAAACTACGAAAAAAATTATATCATAACGGAATTATTTTGCACAAGGGCGTGTATGCATCTAGGTACCTCACATGATATTGATTGTGTATCACATTCTAGAATTATGATTACGTAAGCAAACAGTCATTCAAGGTCCTCTTTTGGAAGTCTCACATCGCACAACTGTTAATTCTTCCACATAAAGCAGAATTTCTCTTGCTGCTGTATCCTCATGTCTCTCTGAATCTTGCGATAAAAAAATTTGGTCTCAGGAACTGTATAGAGATTTTTCAGAATTTTAGGAAAGAATACATGTCAATTATTCATTTCTTCATATAAGAAACATTTTCCTCCATTTTGTATGTATTACCAGCGGCCTCCTTAATGACGTAAAATTGACGGAGTAAGTGAAGTTACGATAAAAAAAATAAACAATTAAAAATTTTAATGAAATTGATAATAATGGCTGATCATGTTTACTCTAATAAAAATTTGAATAAAAATAAATCTAATAAATAAAATAATTTTAAATGAAAAACAGTTCTAATACACGTATAGTAAATTGAACAGTAAGCTCTATGATAATAGTTTCTTCACACATATACTTCTCTTTTCCCGTCACTTGCTTTCCACTAACACACGCCGTCGGCGAAATGCGTCGCTAAAAAGCTTTTCCAAAATTATGACGTTTCAAAACTATTTTACACGAGAGGCATTGTTTAACTCTATTTCAAATTGTAATTTAGTTTCATAAATTAAAAAATAAACTAAATAAATGGTTACATATAACCGTAAGTTCTATGCTAGAAGTTTCTTCTCTCGTACTTCTCGATTGGAGAACACTCTCCTGGTCTCTTGCGTTCCATTCAACTTTGATTTTCAAAATTTAAAAGCCAATATCAATTGTTATCGCCTGTCTTCAGATTCCCGTCATTTTCATATTCACTTTCTTTAATAATGTTATTCTTTTTCTAATATTCATTCACACTCAGTAACCCCTTGCGTCTTAGTGGATTTATTGTCTTCCTTGAGGTGAATTGATTAAAAATAACATTATAATAATAACATAATAATTATAATAAACATAATTATAATAAATAAAAATAATTCGAATAGTTTAAAAACAAGTATCCAAGAACTTGACTGATGTGGGACAGATTAGATTTGATGTTCAGCAATTCCATCAAGTTCTCGCAGTTTACTTGTTAAATCAGCAATGGAATCTGTATCGCTCAATTTTATTATCTGAAACAAGGGAAATGTTGCCGACTAAATTTCAGTGAAGGGGAGGTACACTGTGAGAGAGAATTTCCTTATCTGCTCGCTACTAAGTCAAAAACCTCACTGATGAATCTTTTAATTCACGGAAATGAAGAGTTATCCACATTTTTGCTCCTTTTTCCCTTTTCTTGAAAATCTGTCTATATATATATATATATATATATATATATATATATATATATATATATATATATATATATATATATATAGAGGGCTTGGATTGAGGAATCGGATAGCCGAGTTCGAATTCCAGTTGAATCCATTACATTCAATTACGTGCTAATAACCTTCGGAAAGGTGTGAATTTTCTTCTCCCTCCAGCTATGGGTAAATAGCAGGACAGACCGGGTTCTATAGCCTTGGATGGCAATTGGTCTAGGAGAAGGACAACTCTGAATTCAAAACCTGCGGAGGGTCGTTCAGGGATCTTGTGGCTCGTAGTGCACCAGGTCTCTGTATTCGGCCCTTCAAAAAGTGTGGATGGTTGTACACGAAACCTTCACCACTATAATCAAATCTTATATGCTGATGTCGGGCTGTCGGTTTCCTAGGAACTGATCTGCTTGACCCTCATACGTCGAATCCGACGGGAGAGTCGAGAGTATATATAATGTTTACGCTGAAATCCGGTTAATAAAATCATCCGTTTTTAGAACCAACGGCACTATAGGACCAGTTTTCTAAGACTGTTCCAAATCTAAAATTATAGCTATACTGCTTCGTTTATTATGATCAATGCCCCTTATATTTAACCTATTGATTAGGACTGTTGAAATATATAAAAACAACTATATAAAATATAACGCTTTATATTTTAGTTAGGTGAATTACTTCCCCTTTGTTACTCTTTCTTTCAACAGGTTTACCAAATGAAGTAGTCCTCTTCATGTAGGAACTCTTTAATAGCAGGAAGGAGGTAAAAAAATGAAACACATCGGAAGCATACTGATTTTCTTGTGTTAGTTTATATAATTCGGAATTTATTTTTCGTCCCAAAGATGCCTAAAAATAGATTTTACATTGGGCGAAAACATTCTTTGCGTGTCGAAATTCAAATCCGCCAGCCTGAAAGTACTCAGTGCCATTTGGCAGGAATTTAAGGAGTGCCAAAAACTACACTTGTAAAATTATTGAAACTAGAAACTGAACTGCATCTCGTATGGAATGCGCTGCAAAATAAAACTACAAGAAAGAGGAAGAAGGAAACTCGGGTGCAGAATAGGCTTTTAAAGATATATTTCTTAATCTGTGCAAGGCGTGGTGCGCATGCCAGTAGTTAAATTCTGTAAAGGGGGAGCTAATGAATTTGATTAAAAACTAAACTGACGTGGATTTAAATCTCGGTGGAAATTGCGTAACCAAATATCGTTCGAACGAGAACATAAGGAGAAAGCAAGTTTAGATTCTGAATGTTAATTGCATTTCGCACAATACTAGCACATTGTTCTATTCATGACATTTAGAATGTTCACAAGACAGATTTCTTTTATCAGGATACACCAGATGCAACACTGGTTCACAATAATAATAATAATAATAACGATAAATCGATGGGTTTGAAAATAGCTGTGGATTATGTGACCCTGTAGAAACATATATGAATCTGATAGAAGGTGGCTTAATGATAAATCTACAAAGCTGTCTTGAGTTAACGTTCTTTCTTCTTGTATGCACCGCACTTTCAGGTCATGTGACCCTTAAGGATCAGCCAGGGACGTCCGCTCTTTAAAGCAGGATTTTTTTAGCTCGATACTGCAAAGAGACGATACTTCTCTGTCTGTGAATAACGAAGAAAATTTCCTCCAGCTGGATTTGTGAACAAGGGTAGACTTATATTCGCTAGCTTTTCTTTTTCGGGATCAGGGAGAAGGAATGTTATACCTTTATATATTATCTTAGCATTATCTTTTTGAATGAAATAAAACTTTTATTTATGTCCTTTCTACCCCTTCTTGACCGTTCTTTGTTTTTTTATTAATTGGGTAAATATCTGTATCTGTAACAAATACTATTAAGGACGCCTCCTTATATTTGTAAACCGTGATGTTTGCAGTATCCTCCGAACGATATTCAACATAAATTACAATTTAAATAAAAGATAAGTTTTCCGGATTAGGTATCTTTCAG
Source organism: Acanthosepion pharaonis (assembly GCA_903632075.3). Lineage (NCBI taxonomy): Eukaryota > Metazoa > Mollusca > Cephalopoda > Sepiida > Sepiidae > Acanthosepion > Acanthosepion pharaonis. The sequence continues at coordinate 1,478,024 of CAHIKZ030000570.1, read as the reverse complement.
ATATTATCCTCGCCAGTTTTTGCTATTAAAACAGTTTGTCTATTTAAAGATAATTCCTTAAACTACGTTGAGACTCAGCCATGCGGTCATACAAAAGAGAATGTCGCCACCTACATTACTCTATTTGTCTCAACATAAGGTTGTTGTAGGAGACAAGACAAATCAGTCGAGTCGAGATAATTCTTTGAGTTATGAAACAGCAAATTTATGAACAAAGAACATGAAAGAAATACTTGTATTGCGCCAGAGGTAATTTCACCCAACACCACAAATTGCTAAAGAAAAACATAAAACATTAACCCGAAAACCGTGTGACGTATTTAAATAGCGTTGTCAGATCTAGAATTTCATATGGATATCATGGCAGCAAACCAGTTAGGAAATATCTAAACTGTCAGCTGTATAAATCTGATTTCTCAGATCAATGGTTAAAAAAAGTTTTTTTTTTTTTTTCAGTGAGTGAAGCTTGAGGGTCATGTCGAAGACCATATTTCTTTGAAATATTGTGGACTGGTGCATCACAGAAAAAGAGATACACCATATAAAAAAAAACTTCCAACAGTGGCAACAAATAAAATGGATAGCACCTGTAACTGAAAGCGAAAATAATGACAACATCAAAATGTTTACTTTCAACACAACTTCAAATAAATGTTTAGGAAGGAAACTCCCTTCAATACTGGAAAGAGTGATAAAATCTACTGGACTTGAGAAACCTATTTTCCTGTAAAATTGTTTCAGAAGAAAGATTCTATAAATTTCAACGGAAACCACTACTGAATGCCAAATGTTTCCTTATAAGGAAACGAGTAATATTTCCATATAATATAACCGTACCTGAAAAGTGTATAAATATCGAATTCTCTTTAGTTCAATGAAATGCGATCTGTATGTGTTTGTTAAAGAACTGTACCAAATAACAGACTGCCAGCAGCAGCAACAACTAAAATGGATAGCACATGAAACTCAAAGAGAAAATAATGACATAATCGAGATGTTAACATTTCATACTGCTTCAAATTAAGGTTTACGGAGAAAAATCCCCATCAATGGTGATAATAGCTACTGGACTTGCGAAACCTATTTTCATGAAATAAATTATTAAGAGAAAGATTTTGATGATCTGTCATTGTTAGTTGCATCTCGAGAGTTTGGTGTTGTGTCACCTTCGCTGATTAACCGAATAAAAAACAAAGGCCGATGTGACGTCAAAGAAAAGAAAAAAGGAAAATCGAATCGTTACTCCCCGACAAAGAATGGTTCTCATTGGTTGGTAGGTAGTCCTGACATCACATATATGGTTGGCCACTGTAATAAACGTATCATACAGCCTCCTTCTAGACTTCATAATAGATGTAAGTTGTTTGATGCTCTTGTAAGAATATCTGGGTCGAATAGATTTTCGAGGACTGGCAAATTATCAAAGCAATGATGTTTCATGGTCATTCAATAGACCCAGTTTCCGTAAATTACTGTTTAAATAAAAAGGCTTGGATTATATCCATAACATTTGTAGAAAGGGTTCTTAAAGGAAATGATGACCTACAAAAAAATAGATGAAGCTTATTAACTTTGCAGCTGACCCCCCCCCAAAAAAAACAACCAATTGCAAGCTGAGTGCTTCAGGAGGGTTCATTCACGGCAGCCGAAGGGGGAAGCACGTGACCTCACCTCTGCATCCAGTTTGCAGGTATGGAATCGATTTCGCAATACACGCGTTATAATATAAACACTCACCCCATGACAACTTGAGAAATATCTCACACATTACAAACAGAATGTTCGCTCCCCCCCCTATCGCACCAAGAACTCACATATCACAGACTGGCTGAGAATAACCGACGAAATATTTAAATCAATAAGCAAGTTGAGTCATGACGATTTACGTCTCGTGTTTTCAATTTAACCGACATCTCCACTTCATTACACAAAGATGAGATAAAAAAAATATATAGAAGGTAGTTCCCAGAGGATATCGATCGGGGATATACATACAAATACTTCAGAATGATAATGTATATTGTCATCCATGTGCGACAGTCTTGTTTGGATGGAGGTTTTTCTAAAGACTGGTGAAAATTTGCATTGATATAAAGAAAATGATCATGAAACTGTTGATTAAAGGGAAAAAAAAAAGAAAAATGACAGTGTTCAAAATATTACTGGAATCACCGAGAAAATATGGTATCTCATCCGGTCATAATATACCACAAATAAGAATTCATTGAAATACATTGATGGCTTAAAATGTTACTTCAAATAACTTTCGAATTAAAACATTGCAAATGATGCCATTCAGAGAGTCTTACAATTATCTTAATAAAGAATTCCCTTAAAAAGGTTTTCCTGTAATGTTCGTATTTTGTTGCTTTTAAAATCTTGATTTGTTTCATTATCGACTAATTAGTCGAATAACAAATCCTAATATCCAAGTTTTGACGAATAGAGTGCGTAAAGAATTCAAACATGAAACAGGACAAAAACAATACAGTTTCGTTGAAAATACTGAAAAAAGGAATGCGATATTCATAGGCAGAATGATATCAGAAAAAAACAATACAAAGGACGTATATCTATGTTTTGTAGATAATACAAAAGCGTTTGATAAAGTATATCACAAAGAACTGTTTGAACTACCAGGTAAGCTTGATTAACTGTTATTGACCAGTCGCCCCACGGCGGACTAGTTGTTGCACAAGGCCAAGTTTTATGTGGGTAACCCAAGCGTTTCCAACCAGGCCACTTGTCAAAATTTATCCAGTCTCCACAAAAGCGGGTTCGGGTACAGTACTGGCGTGGCCACCGATAGAGAAGGCATGTTTCATTGGGGTAGGGGAAAATGCGACGTCATCATATTGAGTCCGAATTTCAAGAAGCGTGTCGTTTGTTTTGTGTATCAGTTTTTTACGGCAGTATTTTTAAATTATTTATTAATATTTTCTTTTAAATATTGAATTAATTTAAAGCAAAAACAATGCCTTATTGATGCGTTCTACCAAACTGCAAAGGGAATTATAAAATCGGCCCGAAAGTACATGTATTTTCTTTCCCTAAAGATAAAAAATTATCTGATTTTTGGATTCGTACAATCAGAAGAGATCATTTTTCACCTACTAAATTCAGCAGAGTGAGTATTTTTTTTACATTAAAAAATAAGTAAATTTTATTGTAACTTTAATGACAAAATTAATACCATGTGTTTGTAATTCATAATTCGTTAAGACAAATCTAGCGAGAAAGTTTAGACATTCATTCTCGTACGTGTTGTTTTTAAAAAACGTACCTCATTTTTTAAAAAAATAAACTTTAAAGAAATTTTCGATATAAATTCATTCATGAATTCCTAAAGGAAAAAAAGTAATTCTAATGATTTTAACGATTTTTTTAGAATTGTTTTATTCGTGACTAAATGAAAGTTTAATTGAATTAATTTCATGTCTGTAATTCACAACAAATTTTAGAACAAAGTTTTGTTTTAAAAAGTTGTTTAACTCAATTGAAACTTTGAGGATTAAAATAATTTCATATCTTCATAATTCTCAAAACACATTAAAAAGAAAGTTGCGAAAGTTTTTAAAAGCCGAAATCTAATTTTTATAAAAATAAACTTTAAAGAAATTTTCGATATAAATTCATAAAGGAATCTTTTTATAGGCATAAAACATAATTCTAATAATTTAACAATTTTTTTTAGAATTGTTTTATTCATAAGAATGTTTTTATTTATCATTTTAAATTTAAAAAATGAATAAACGTTAAAAATTCTCTTATTTGTACATCGCTTTGTCACTAATAATCTTTTGTTGAATTCTCTCCACTTTTCCTAAAATTGTTAATGCTTCATATTATTGTAGATTTTTAATGGATGTCAGTTATCTTCTGCTAATTTCCCTCTGAAAGTTCTCCACTGCCTTAACCGGGTATTGAACTCACACTCTTTGGGTCCTGTCACTGGATCTAACTAATCCACTGTGCCAGGTGTCATTGAAAGAAAAAAATATATACATACATATAACTTTGGTGAATTAAACCGTCTTTGACTCCCCTCTTTAAAACTTCTCTCTGTTAAATTTTAATCCCCCCCACCTTCATCTTTAGACCTTCCTGCTATTCTCCTGTTCGTCTCTCGTCTGTTACCCCTCTCTATAGATTTCATTTACTCTAACATTCGTCCCACACTCTCATACTTACACTCTCACTAAATTTTATTTTTTATTCCTGGAATTGTTTTTTCTGTTTCATTTTTGAATTTGTAGGCCTGATGAATTGGATCGTATTTATGATTCCAATGGAATAAATTATGACCATGGAATATTAGTGTTTAAGCCTTTTCATTATATATATATATATATATATATATATATATATATATATATATATATATATATATAAACCTAGAGAGCCAGGCAAACCTACCAAGGTTTCTCTTAAGTGTTTGTCTGGCTCTCTAGGTTTAACTAGGTCTGCTCTACTCATTGTATTGAGCACTTTATTTAGTTGTTTTGGGTACTCGCATCGGTTTTTTTTTTTTTTTGGGACTTGGACTCGTATGATGGACGATTATTTTCGGTTAACGTACATGTTTTGGTTCTTCCTTTTTTTATACCTATTTTTCCCTTTGGTATTGGCTTGTTTATTTACAAATCAATATATCGAAGGTTTTCCGAGCGAGTATAGTTTCTTATACTTATAATATTTCTATTAAGAATATATATATATATATATATATATATATATATATATATATATATATATATATATCCAAACATTATTTTTAGTGGATACCTGTATTTAAGTAGATGTTCCGTTTATTTTATACAGCATTTCGTTCGTTTACTGGCCTATGTACTTGAGAAAACTTGAAGAAAACGTACCCAGCGGCAGAAATCGTACGCAGGCCGGTTCACGAAACAAATACTGTTTAAAATAAACAGAACGGTTTAAAATAAACAGTAATTTTTAGTGTATACCCGAATTTATGCTTACGGAGGTGTTGAGGCCTCGCACTTATACACACACCCACACGAATATATACACTTACACACATCATACTCACTCACTCCCTAAGAACCGAATAATACACACACACACTTAACAGAGACACATCCCCTTTCCAGGAACCAATAAAACTGTCAAAATGACCAAGGGAATTCAAAGCAGCATGAATCCATCCTGCTCTTATCTCAAATAATAACTTAAAAGAGACTGTTTGACCAACATAAATACTGACCAAAATTCGCGTTAAAAAATAAAAAATAAAAAACAAATGAAAACTACAGACAACAGTTCATTTTCTCCATCAAGACATTCATTTCTGTAGTTCACTTCTACCAGCAAGCAGAAAATTATTTTTCTCCTGATGATGGCCATGTTGGCCGAAACTAGTCGAGGAATGTAAATGAAATAATAATAAAAATGAAGTAATATTAATATACAACACAATGTGTCTGAAGATTTTAATTTTTTAATATTTTTTATTGTTCAATATATATATATATATATATATATATATATATATATATATATATATCATAAGGAAAGAATTGTTGTCAGGTGGAAGATACATTTCAAGCACTTTCGGCAATTTCCGAGTGTGTCCAGAAGATGACAATTTGAAATTCTCGAAAGTGCTTGACACGTGTCTTCCATCTGACAGAAACTCGAATATAAGGATCTTATTTTTCAAGAAATTGAAAGTAAGTTAATGTCTCATGAATTCTGTAAGCGAAGTGATTTCGCCATTAATCACATTAACATTGCTATTTAATTCTTTGTATGAATTGTTTCTTTACAAACACACACACACACACAAATATATATATATATATATATATATATATATATGAAGAGTGATAAACTGCCTGTCAGACAGTAATATTGCTAAAAACTGATATTTTGATATAAATATATATATATATATATATATATATATATATATATATATATATATGAAGAAATATAGTCTTAAGGTGTGCTATATTTATGGCATAAAAGTGCTCAATATCGGAGATAGAGCGTGTGTAAATATAAAAGTGAACAAAGAAGTCAACACTTAGAGGCGACAGTCTGTTTCATGTTATATGCAATCGCCAGGCCTGACGATTGCATATAGCATGAAACAGACTGTCGCCTCAGAGTTGACTTCTATTTTCACTTTTATATATATATATATATATATATATATATATATATATATATATATATATATATATATTTCTTTTAATTTTGCATCCATTTAGGACGTACATGACCATGACTCACCGCTGTTTCCTTTTTCTTTATTATCAATGAATTACCATGCATTCTTGGTAAAGATAGGGGTGTGGTTTCTCCTTGACTTCACCGTTTGAAATTCAGAGTTGTCCTTCTCTAAGGCTGGTTGCCACCCCATATACAATTAAACTCATAGCCAGGGAGCAAAGAGGGCGCCAAACAATAAGGCTTTCCCAATGGAATTTGTGCCTAATGTAAATGAAGCGAACAAAGCTCGAATTCGAACTCGTCACTTTCGCGCCGATATTCGTTACGCATCATGTGCATCGTTGACTGGTGTAAATAGTTTTAAATTAAAAATAGAATGAGAGAGAGAAAGAGATGAACAATAGGTTTAAATATTCGAATAAAGTTTGTTCAGCGCCGGCTTCTTGAAATTTGGCCTTCAAACCTAGGTCGAACACTAATTGCAGGTACCTGAAGAAGCCTCACTACACTTGTAATCTATTAACATACCATGCGATCTATAGAAAAAAAACGCAAGTGTGCATCAGTCGACTGAGCGATTGATTCAAACGCGGGCAATTATAGATATTTGTTGTTTCTTAACCATACGCACGTACCGCCGGCAACTATTGTATGTATCTTCGTTTATGACTAGTCTTGTTCGTTAATGAAAGCCAGACCCCCGCATGCCAACGGCAGAGGGATATTTGTCTCGGCATCTAAAGAACTCGTCTTGTTGAAGCCATGATTAAGAATCACTCGTACTTTCTTAATCTATTCGGACCGAGCGGTCAGACGGTCCAAATTGGTGGCTCCATGACCCTTCAAATCTGTTTCCGATCCGTTGCAATGCGAGCCTCTCATAGCAAGGCCAACGGCGGTCAACAATGAATTCCGAGCTCCTATAGATCCCGGCCACTAGGAAATGAGAAAGACAGAGTTAAAACGTCGCGATAGAACTTTCCCCGGTTGTTGATGGAGGCCTTTTCTTTCCAGTCAATATGCGCTTTACGCGAAATGAACGGCTATTTGGTAGCGAGTAAAATCTCTTTTTCAAACTGATCGTAAACTAAATAATTAGCTTCATTACTGTAAATGTACACTTTCGCCTGAAATCGATTAGATTACCGAGAATTCGGCCTCAAATACAGAAATACTGAATGAATTCCTTCATCGACGATTTGACATTATTCAATCCACATCATAAAAATAAAGCAATCTATGTTTTCATTTACCAACAAACTTTCGTCCTGCGTATGACGATAGACTCTATCCGGTAGCAATGCCTCTGGTCGCCAGATTTTGAGGAGTGTTGAAGTAACCCTTAACTACTGTTGTTCCAAGGTCCAACCTGACCCAGGGTGAACATGCTTAGGGTTAGTGTCCCAGCTATCGGCAAATAGTGAACGCCAGACAAAAATTAGCCGCACATTAACATAATAAAATAACCAGCAATTTATTTTATAACAAAATGAAAATTAATCCATTTTTATAACTAAATGACCAACAATGCATCTTATAGTAAAATGGCCAACAATCTGTTTTAATAGTAAAATGACCAACAAACTATTTTATAGCAAAATGACAATCAATCCATTGTAATAGGAAAATGACCAAAATTCCATTTTTGTAGTAAAATGACCAACAATTAATTTTTACAGCAAGATGACAATGCATTTTTATGACAAAAGACAATCAATGCATGTTTATAATAAAATGCCAATGTATTTTTATAGCAAAATGACAATCCATTTTTATACCAAAATGACAATCAATTCATTTTATAGCAAAATTACACTTTATAGCATAAAGAGAATCAATTCATTTTATAGGAAAATGACAATCAATGATTTTTATCGATTTTTATAACAAAAAGCCAATCCATTTTTATAGCAAAATGACGATCCATTTTATTGCAAAATGATAATCTATTTTTATAGCAAAAGGGCAGTCAATGCCTTTTATAGCAAAAAGATAATCAACGCATTTTTATAGAAAAATGACAATGCAATTTTATCAAAATGACATTCATACAATTTTTATAGCAAACTGACAATCAATGTATTTTTATAGCAAAGAGACAATAAGTCCGTTTTTATAGAAGAAAGACAATGAAACCATTTTTATAGCGAAATGGAAATCAATCGATTTTTATAGCAAAAAACAATCAATACATTTTTATAGAAAAATGATAATAAATATACTTTTATAAGAAAATAACAATCTGTTCTTATAGAAAAATGACAATCAATCTATTTTCATAACAAAATGACCAATAATCCATTTTTATAACAAAACAATCGATGCATTTTTATAGCAAAACGATAATTAATACGTCTTTATAGCAAAATGGCAATCAATCCATTTTTATGGGTAAAACGACAATCAATGCATTTTTATAGAAAAATGACAATCAATCCTTTTTATAGCAAAATGAGAATCAATCCATTTTTATCTCAAAATGAGAATCAAACCACTTTTAAAGTAAAAAACAATCCAGGCATTTTTATAGAAAATTCACAATCAATGCGTTTTTATATGCCTATCTCCTAGGGATGTAAGCCAATCCCTGTTGCAGACGCCTGCTCAGGCGCATTTGTGTTTGTTCAACACCCATAAAACCTACTTTATACTGCAACTATGCTGGGCGGACATTTGTTAGTTTTATGGGACAAACCGCATTATCTGGCGGGATCAGGAGTCTGAACAAGGTCAATAAACTCAAAACCTCGAGCTCGATGTCTTGTGATTTCGTGCTAGCGCTTGGCACCTTCCAATTTCACTCACGGGATGCGCGTCAACCTGTGGTATATTTTCCAGGCACTTTCCAAAGGTGTCTCACGCTGAGGATAACATCAAGAATCACCTGAATCGATTATGGGGAGATTTGAACCTTGGTCTCATGATCGGAAAGTAAAAGCTTTATTCTCGGTCATATGTAGAGAGAAAAATCCAAACAGAAAGCGTACTAGATGAACAAAAGAAAACTCAAACAAAACACAAAAAAGTATTAAGAAAAAAAATCAATAAACCTATACAGGAACGGGAAAATAAAGTAAGACAACAACAATATTGATTTTTATTGAACACTACCAGCGTGGGCTGGCGTTGCCCGTGCTTGATTCAAAAATCGTACGACTCAAACAGCAATCGCTATCACTTGACTTAAAATATTTTTGCCCTTCCTTGCCTTTAAAGGAGTGCCCGTTGACGTGCTGACGTTGTCACATGCCTTACTTCTTGCCTATCTCACACTGCGATTTTTTTTCTAAGCTCTATACTAAACATTAAATCTGTTACGAAAAAAGAACTAAACAAAATGAACACAAAACGATCAGCTTTAAAAAAGGACTCGTAACTGGAAAAACCGAATGAAAAAAGAATGTTAACAACAGATACTTTTTCACACCCAACCCAGTTCTGTGGAATCAGAATCAACGTTGAGTTTAAGCAAGCGAATGAGCCAATTGCAGTAAAGTGCCATGCAGATTTAAATTTTTCCCACTTGTGACGAATGCAGCTATCGATTTTTTTTTGCATGCTAGCATGCTAGTTAACATTCGTGTCAGTCAGCTGTTGGCTCTCACGCTGGCCAATAGAATCTTCCTGCCTATTCGTGGCAGCCAGCTATAGTACAAAATGGCTGCATGAAAAACTGTCGTAGAAGCATGAAAAAATCGATTTTTTTCCACTATCGATGGGAGTTGGGAAATGCAAAGTCGGTCTTGGCCTTCCCCAAAAACTTGGAGCATGTGCATGTAAATTTTGGTGCAAATCCGTCGAAAATTGCGGCCGTGCATTCATTACACACACACACACACACACACACACACACACACACACACACACACACACACACACACACATCCTGCCTTTTATAGATAGAGATAAGAAAGAAACAAATCCTAAAACACACGAACGGTGATGTCAGAATCAAGTAGACGCAGAAATTTAACTATCTGGCTAGCAACAAGTATTAGAAAATGAAATTTAGAAATAGAATGACGCATAGGAAAAGGGGGAGACATTTCAGAAACTGAGCAATGTATTAAGAAATTGCAAAATAAGATTAGAAGTAAATAAAGTAATGGTGGTCTGCTGTGTATATAGCAAGGAGAGCTAATTAAGATCCTGGCAAATTAGAAAAACAAAACTTTGACATTTAAGATGTTGGAAAATACTATAGACAGATCATGTGATGAATGAGGAAGTTCTAAGAGTAATGTAAACACTTACTAACTGTTCTGGATTCCGGGATGAAATCCGGTACCAATAAATAACAAACGCCAAGAATGAATATAGGAAAAATAATATATTAACGTAATAATACAAACTGGTAATGCAGGTTAGTAGTTCCAGGAATACGGGTTAGTAGCAAAATATCTATACAGTCTTTGGTATTGAAGTATCGCTGTATGACTTCTTGCTGAGTCTACGTGCTCGCTCTCTGTGACTCTTGCTCGCTACGTTCGTTCTGTCTGTCTATCTGTCTGTCTGTCTGTCTGTCTGTTACCTACAACCTTTCACTCTCCTTCTCTGTTCCGGTCTTGCTCTCGGGTCTTCACGTAGCAGTAGTATATGTATATACTGGGTGAGTCTATTTGTGTAAAAAGGGGAGGAACCCTCAACACTAACAATCAGAGAAATCTTTGAAATCATGAAGAAATCTTCACATAATGATTAAAAAAATGTATTTAACATTCACATCGAAGGTAAAAGAAACAGATGAAAGCAACAAATAACCGAGTAACAGTCCCCACAAAAAAAAAGAAAAGCAGAGGCGTCATAAGGGCGGAAGTATTCTGGCGAACAGCAATAGATACGAAGCTGTGGAGAGCCGTGATCCATTTAACGACATTTGTATCTGTTGTGGTAGGATCCACCTAATTTGCATAGTGGAGTACCGACCATATAAATATGGTTGGTAGCGGGAAGACGGAGGAGAGGAATCAAGAGACTCTGCCCGACTGCGACTCAGTCAACACATTCTCCAGGAACGGTCTTACCAGGAATATACAAAAGACTACATGTAAATATTGTGTACACTTTCTTGTTTCAATACATTTTGTTCTAAGTACATTTTGTGTTGTATTATTATTCCATGCATTAATCAAGTTTCAACAGTATCTAAGTAAAAACCAAAGATTTTGAATCTTGATTTTAAAGGCAGACATTTTTTTAAAGATTCAGGAGAGTAACGCAAAGCAAACGTTCCGCCAGTACACCTGTCCCCGTCCCCGTGCCAGATTTGGTTGCATGTCCTTCTGCACAATGTTTACGAAGCTCGGTTTGCAGAGCAATTCGATAATGTTTTTGATCGATTCTAGCTGAATGCCAAACTAGCTGTGGATTTACTTAATAGGCTTAATAAAGTGAAATCATAGAATGGCGAATCCCGTTTGCAAGTTGTGTACTCATGACCACTTGTAGATATATAGTCAATAAGAAATGTTATCTATTTTTTGGTTTGTTTAGGAAATTCCTATTCTTTGCTTGAAAACAGTTAACTCAGTCTCAGCTCGCAGGTATTTCTGATATTACTGTTAAATAGTTTCTTATCATGACGAGTTGATAAGAAGAAGAAACAATATCCCAAATCGTTTGTCCAAGTTCGTAGCGTCTGCATTCAGTTTGAGCAATAAAAGGCAAAGAATAATCAGCTTATGTCGAAGAAGCAACGTATTAGATTATTTTCTGAAATGAAGAAATCACAAATAATGACTCAAATATAACATAAGATAACGTAAGTAACAGACGCCCACTCACACACGGACACACACACACACGCATATGCACACGCATACACACACACACATATATATGTATATATATGAATATATGTATGTGTAAGTGTATGTATATGCGTGCGTATGAGGAGCAATGAAATGTTCTTGGCCCAACCAAGAAGAAAATACTAACGGTGCATATTTTACAAGCACGTAATTACTTGTAATGATAATTCCTGTTATGCTAGTAAAAAATTGCAACGAAAGAAATTGTAAAACGTTTATAGTCGAAATAATCCTGCCCTCCTCTCTCTCTCTCTTTCTTTTTTTATATATATATATATATATATATATATATATATATATATATATATATATATATATATATATTTAATGAAAAACAGACCACTTTAAACCATTACAATAATTTATTTCACCAAAATCCTTTTAAAGGATTCCGGATTGTTGGAAGTGTTACCTGATGATTCGGAATCCTTTAAAAAGGATTTTGGTGAAATAAATTATTGTAATGGTACCTTAAAGTGGTCTGTTTTTCATTAAATATTAGCTCTGTTCTTCACATTGAGCTCTCAGGATTTCATCCTCCTTGGATTTACCAATTCGGTTTACCAAGTTCTTCATAACTTAACTATGTATGTATATATATATATATATATATATATATATATATATTATTTAAAAATATTAGTGAACTTTTAAATATCATTTTTATCTCGAGATCGATGTTTCTTGGAAAAAATTTCCAGTCTTCAGGGGTTGTGGTTTTAAACTGTATTTCCATTTTATTTTTTTTTTTCACTTTATTTCGCGTTTTTTTCAAATACATTTTAAAATACTTGTAGTGATGATTCTTGCTATGCTGGTAAAAATTGCGATGAAAGAAATTATAAAATGTTTACAGTTGAAATAAACCTCTCCCTTTCCCCACCCTCTTTTTTATTTTCACTACAAGTATTTTCAAAAAAGTAAAAAAAGAAAAAAAATATGAAAAAAATTGGAAATACCGATTAGAACCACAACCCCTGAAGGCTAGAAACTTTACCAAGAAACTTCGATGTCGGGATAAAATTGATATATAAAAGTTGAGTAATATTTTCATATAATATCATTAACGCTCTATTTTTTAATATTATTTTAATATTTTTAATATTGAGCATTATATATAAAATATCTGACTATTGCTTATTTTATATATTTTATATATGTAATTGTTTTCTTACATAAATAGATTTTATGTATATTTTTTTCTGTATATCATAGCATTTTTATTAATTATTTATGAAGACTGTTCGATAATTATATATTAAAACATACTCACACATATATTCTTCCTCATTTGATAGCTAATCCCAGTTACAGCCAACTACTCAGGAGCATATATGTCTCTTCAGTACCCACATTCTCCTTCCTTTCATATCTATTTATATTCTTCTGAATATATACGCGTGTACATCTCCAGAGTGGGTGGTGTAAAAGATTTTATTTTACAACAACAAAATCCACAACTTTTCCTATCACAGACTTACAATGTAGTTATCTAGGATTTTAGATAATTTTTTTTTCACAGTTCGACGAAAACTGCTAAACATTTTTTTTATTTCACAAGGTATTAAATTCCAAACTCATGGTATTAAATATGTTTTTATTATTATTATTATTATTATTATTATTATTATTATTATTATTATTTTCTTTGATTTCTGGCGTTTACATTTTTCTTTCCGGGTCCCGCCTAGGGACCTAAGGTTAGAAATGGCGTCATGACACTTTCCACTGACAAAAAAAAAAAAAAAAAAAAAATTACATAGATAAAGCCCTTCGTAAGGTGTGGGCTGTACTTGTCAGAACAATTTTTGTATCTCCTTGAGGCATGGACTTCCAGGAACCCCTTCAATTAGTCTACTGCAATCTTTTTCCACCCAGTCCTAGGGCTCCAACTACAACAGGGATTGTTGATGTTCCCATATGCCACATTTTCGAGATTTCTATTTCAAGGTCCTTGTACTTTGACAACTTTTTGAATATCTTCAAAGATACATTGCAGTCAGCAGGGACTGCCATATCAATAAGGAGGCATCGTTTTTGTCTGTGGTCTTTAATAACAATATCTGGCCGGTTGGCCTTGATTGTTTTGTCAGTGTGTATTATGAAGCCCCATAGAATTGTAACAGGTCCTATCTCCGTAACCGATTATTATTATTATTATTATTATTATTTATCGGTCATGTCTATGTATGTAGTGTAGTTGTTAGCGTTTTAGAAAGAAAAATATATGACTCGGATTCGAAATTCGTCCGAGTTTCTTATCTTCACTTTCGCCAAAACAAGAAAAAAAATCACCTTGGGAAAGACATCACTTCAACTCCCTCCAGGTATGATTTAAATTATGGCTGGCAGGGCTTTCTTGTCTTGAGTTCGCACCTCCAGGTATGATTTAAATTATGGCTTTCTTGTTTTGAGTTCGCAACCAATCTCGGAGAACTGTGTTCAAAACCACCCTGAACAGGGATTTATTCTATCAAGTCATCGCTAGTCACATCACTGCTGCTATGACTGTCTAATCCACCTGAGGTCATTTTAAATCTCTAGGCTTACAACGCAACAATTAATTGAATTACTTAGGTATTCAGGACATTTAATTAAAATAGCTGATGCTGGTTTACACATGCGCAGAACGAACCGAATTTCATTCTAACTGCACAGATCAGTGATATATTTCAGCAAATAGGCTTTTAGATTCAAGTTAGTATTTATTTTATACATCAATAAAATATGAACTGATTAATAAAGCTTATTTTCTGAATTATAAAACTGATCTGCGCAGTTAGGATGAAAGACAGTTTGTTGCGCGCATATGTACAAGTAAGTATTTGAATGTCTTAGATATCAACGTCTCCAGTTCATATGTGGGTTATAAGTTCCGTTAAAGAAAATAATCCATGTTCTGATTTAATTTCAAAGTTAATACTCAGAATGTCTATGCTTTGTTTTTGTCAATGAACGATGAAAATTTCTCACTAAGTTGAGGACAAGATTTGAAATCCTGAGTTTTTTCCGTTTTTTTTTATTTTGTTTAAAACAAAAATTATTAAATTTATATTTAAAATGAACAAAAAAAAAAAGATTGCAAGAAACTCTGAGTAGTTGACGTTGGATGTTATGTATATTCACTAACATAATATATATATATATATATATATATATATATATATATATATATATCGATTTTTCATCTGATGAAGCCTAAGAAAAGGCGAAACGCGTAATGACGTCTAGTTCTAATGAAACAGTTTTACATTTGTTATATTTTTCCTAAATCTTGTCGGGATTCTGTAATCTATTTTATACAAACACGCACACACACATGTATACATATACATACAAACACACACACACACACACACACACACACACATATATATATATATATATATATATATATATATATATATATATATATATATATAAAATTATTTTCAGATAGTGTTTCTGTAAATGAAAAAATGATTAAAAAAAAACAAGAAAAACTGTTCGTAGTCGACGCGTTTCGTCCTCTGAGGGACTTCATCAGGGGAAATGTAAGATTTATTTTGTTGCACGTGTTTATATACAAAAGAAAATCTATCATTTGTTTATCAAGGCTTTTAAGTTTACGCTGAAGTCAATAGCGTGGAGTGACATGTTTCATGCTTGGACACAATTTTCATGTATTTTAATGACTGAAGATAGCGTTGTGGCATAACTGCCACCACTGTGTTCTGACCCCCAGAGTCCACTTTTATTTTTACATAGGCTCTATACCTGATATTTAGCGATTTTACCCATAAATATAGCATACTTTTAATATATATATATATATATATATATATATATATATAATTATATATATATATATATATATATATATATATATATATATATATATATATATATATATATATAAGAGAGAGAGAGAGAGAGAGAGAGAGAAAGTGTTCTGAATGCTTATGCCTTTGCAATTTCGTTAGATTTCTAAGCAGAAACGAACCGAGATAAAATAGTGCTATTATCTTGTTTTTACGAACCTATAACTGATTAGTGTCAGTGGAAAAAAAGAACCGTCGTTCAGGTTTCAGTATCTCTAATCCAATTTCGCACTATTGTAACTTATTCTCGCTCTTTCTCATTCTTTCTCGCTCTTTCTCGCACTTTTTCGTTAATGTGCTGACTCTTTCTATTATTATTATTATTTCACTTTTTTCTTCAGTATCCGCAGCCAGATTTGCTTTCTTAAGACGAAACTATTACAGCATGACGTTCATGTGTCTTTTTTTATAAGCACTAGACGTGAAAAGACGCCCTTAATACCTTCGTCTCTCAGTTCATTGGAGTTCTAAAAAAACAAATTCCGATCCCATATTCCCGATCTAATTCACGTAAATATCGCTATGCACATCTGTTGTTGGCCTTGTATCAAAGTTAGCCAGTTTTAGTAAATAAATTCTTTAAAATAAGCATGAAAATCAGTTTTCGGTTCGCATGTAAATGAAATCAATGAATAAATTCGGGAATGTATAACTTTTCCCTGTTCTCTGTCCTTTCTGCAGACTTTTCAAAAGTTATCGACCTTGAAATTCTGAGCACATGCCAAGTTCTTCTTGATTCTCCATACTAGTTTTACCAGTTTCATAATACTACATTTTTTTTTTGCAATCCACACAGTATTTAGTACTGTTGAAGTTATTGCTAACATTTTTGACGAAATTTACAAACTCTGTTTCGTTCAATTTCGCAAACCAAGCAATGGAATTTGAATAAACTGATTTATTTGGAAAAATAGTTCACAGACCCTCTACTTCGCGCCTTAATTTCTTTAATTTAATTTAATTTTATAGGAATTCATGGTAAATAATATTTTTTAAGACAAAATTCTTGTTTTTCCTTTTTCAACAGCGAATAATAAATTCTTAGGATTTCTTACTCTTGAGTATGCAACATACAACTATCCATGCGTAAATATCTATCTCTGAAACCAAATTCCAACTTTTTGAAATTGGCCTTGTGATTTGTTTATAGTTATCGCAAACGCAGGGCGAACTGGAAACTGAATTCCTGTATATATACAAAGTTAATGAAAAGATACGCAAAAAAATTATTGCATTTTCATTTAATAAGTATTTGTTATTTTTAATTATTACATTGGGAGTGTTTTGTATGTTAAATAATAAAAAAATTAATTTAAAAATTCAATAATCTACGCATTCTATTAAAACCAACTGTACTTTGTACCCCACTTACCTGTTTGCACTTCTCCCCTGAATTCACCGAATTTATATAGAAATTAGTTGATATGGAGGTATTCAAACCATTTCTCTTGGGCGTCTGTTTAAGTTGTCACCTTTTTTTTTCATAGAAAGAAAAAGGCATCATTATAACTATATGATCCTTTTGTTTGTTCCTTCTTTTTTTCCCCGTATATTTAAACTCCGAAACATAAGCAAAATTGTTACAATCTATCGGGGAAACATTAATGTTTCCGTTTATATTGACGCAATTACGCTATGGCGATTATCTCGTTCAAGGAATCAAATATTCGTTGCTTTATATAAACTGTTAAAATTCCCACTGACTTGACACCATCCTGGCTATGATTATAACCTACACCCGGCAGCAAGGCCTTTAGTTTTTTATTTATTTAGCTGTTTATTTATTTAGTTGTTTATTTATTTAGTTGTTTATTTATTTAGCTGTTTATTTATTTAGTTGTTTATTTATTTAGCTGTTTATTTATTTAGTTGTTTATTTATTTATTTAGTTAGTTAGTTAGTTGTTTATTTATTTAGTTGTTTATTTATTTATTTAGTTGTTTATTTATTTGGTTGTTTATTTATTTAGTTGTTTATTTATTTATTTAGTTGTTTATTTATTTAGTTAGTTGTTTATTTTTGCCACTCTCTTCCGATTTATTGCTTTCCTTCCACGTACGATCTTCAAAAATCGTCAATCAATTAACATACTAGCTTCCAAGAAAGTTGCTATATTAATGTTTTCGATGAAACTGAAAGAAAAATGATAATGTTAAAAATTGGCCCATGCCGCCTAACATAAATCGTCGCCCATTAATATGTTCAGGTATAAAATGAGATTATAATTTTAATAATTTATTTCAAACCGTATTCAATGCGTTCCATTATGAATTAATATGAAATCACGTATAATTTTTTTTAGGATGGTGAAATTTAAAATATAAATTTAGATAAAGAATTCTGCTTCCTAAAATAAAAAAAAATACTGTCAATGCGGATAAGACGGACCGATATGCCTAGTGTAGGAAACAGTTTAGTTGCTGATCACTCTATCTTCTGCTTGCCTTTAAACGCGTTAAATTCTAGTAATTATAAGCGTTTTTTTTTTCACAGTATTCAAGGCCCTAGAGCCAGTCTAGGTAGAATATACCAAACTAAGAAGTGCAGTTTATACATGAGGAAGATAACGGTTGACCCTAGATTTTAACTAGGTCTGGCTGGGGTGATCGGGGAAGCACCCACGCAAAGCAGTTGTTCGTGGGAACAAGCTACTCGAGTTGAACTTACAATTCACCAATGGAATACAAAGGTTCGATACAATGTGCGTGGCATCGTGGTTCTTAGCCGTGAAGGTTACCTCTGGTGGAATAAAGAATGTATTTCGTCTAAACCCTTTCTTTGGAAAGAGAGGTAGAGCATCGAGAGACTTGCGTCATTTCGTCCGCAGGAAAGGAGTCGTAAGGTGTAAAATGATGCCTCATCAAGGAAGATGCTTTTGGACACTATCGCGATTGGAAGGTGAGGACTGGGCAATTCCTATCAATTAATGCCAGCAGTACACCATTTTTGTCCTGACCTCGCTCTTGTAAATGTAGAGGATAGCAGGACTTAGTGGTCAGTTACAGGTGAACTGACCATCTTTTCATCATCTTTAGCAAGGAATCATATGTACGATCTCCTCTTGAGGTTTAGATTGAGTTTATTAAACATTATCGATCTGTTCGTACGATCACCGAAGTTAAGCAACGCCGAGACTAATTAGTACCTAGATAGGTGACCTTTTGGGAATACCAGGTGTTGTAAGCTTGGGTGGGTGGTTGTTGCAAATTACGACAGCTCTTAATTGGAAATCAGATAACGGAGCTCCAGTTCCCGTTGGGTTCGTTATATTCATTTACGCACAAATATCCTTCGGAAAGGCACGAACCTACCTCTTCCCTCCACAGCTATAGGCTAATTAGTAGGAATATTGTAAGAATATCATTATCGTGAAAAAAAACCTGTACAATCTAGAAATCTTTGTCTATAAATAACCTGCAATGGGTTGATAAGCCGTAAAAAAGTGATTGGATCAACAGATGTCGGAAGGATGTCGGTGAGTGAACATTTTTTTCTTTAGCAGACCTAATCTTCCATAGGAAGACATTTTTGATGTTTTGTTGAGATCCTGCCTGATTAGGTAAGAGTTATTTTGCCGGCTCATGAGTGATGGGCAGCAACACCTTATTAGGCATGTTGTCATAATGTTTTGGCTCATCAGTATATGTTGAAGAATAAAATATAAATAATTTTGGTTAAAAAAAAAGTAAATGAAACCAAACTTAATAGTTTTTAAATATTTTCATGGTTCTTTCTGATTTACACTAGCTCATTTTAACCATCAAGAAATGAAACAAACTTAGCAACAACCTGGGCAGCAACCTTAGCAATAACCTGGGAAACAACCTTAGCAACAACTTTAGCAACAACCTGAGAAACAACCTTACAACAACCTGGGCAACAATCTGAGCAACAACCCGAGCAACAACCTGAGCAACAACCTTAGCAATAACCTGAGAAACAACCTTAGCAACAACCTGAGAAACAACCTGAGCAACAACCTTAGCAACAACCTGAGAAACAACCTTAGCAACAACCTGAGCAACAACCTGAGCAACAACCTTAGCAACAACCCGGGAAACAACCTTAGCAACAACCCGAGCAACAACCTGGGCAACAACCTGGACAACAACAAACAACCCGAGCAACAACCCGAGCAACAACCTTAGCAACAACCTGGTAACAACCTTAGCAACAACCTGAGAAACAACATTAGCAACAACTTGCACAACAACATTAGCAACAACCTTAGCAACAACCTGGGCACCAACCTGGGAAAATTGCCAGAACTAATAAATAAATCTACACGAAAATATTATATCTGATACATAATCATTAGTAATATGATTAAGAAAAACAGAGGAAAATGGATGAAAAACATTTAAATTCGCTTTCCTGGCTACTCTCCATAACCAAATCGTTAAAGCTGCTGTCATTGCGAGTCGGATTTTCTAATGCGACTTCAGATCTCGACGAAGAATATCTAATATTCATACAGCTAGCTTACTCTGATGGTCGTAGAATGCAACGACCGGAACATTATAATAACAAAAATAGCATAGTAACAACTGGTTTAAACTATTTAACTGCATTAAAAATATCCGTCATTCGCATTTAAGTCATAATATTAGAATGAAAGATATTTCCGTCATCTGCTGACAATTAAAGAGAATTTAAGCCTGTCTGTATATAAATGGCCCATTCCTGGAAAATTCTCTACGAAATCATGACCAATTTGTGAAGATTCTTATTGTAAGACTTTCACCTCCCTCTTTAATGATAATTATTGTCTTCTTAATCCATAAAGGAAATAATGATCTAAAAGTGACAAGCGAGATGTTTGCCAGAAAATTCGCCCATGAAAATTCATAAGCATGGAGCGATCTGGAAGAACCGTCGCTAATTTAAAATGACTTGTAACTGTTTTAATTGGCCGTTCATCATGTAGAAACAACCAATGAAAAAGCAGCAACTGAAAATCTTATGGCGTCGAATTTACACCTGGACAGACTCAAACTAATAATCATCCATATGCATTTTTTTTAAATTTAAAAGATGTCTTTGTTTCTAAATTTATTTCTATGACTAGATGTCTGTAGAGCATTTATGAAACAAATATGTTGAACATTCATTCATTTTAATGATTAGTTACAACGGTAAATGAAGGTTTTCTTAGGTAGCCATAAACATCCGTTCCCTTAACTTTATATGGCATTAAAAGTGTTTACTTTTAAATATTGGGTTGGAACAAAAGTACATAGAGTTTTTCATTAAGTGGCGTTTGAACATGTGATTGAAATTTATGACATATATACGTATTCGGAAAGATAACATTTCGTTGAGACTTTTAATCGATTCGTGTGTAGATTCTGAATTTTAAGTGTTTATACATTCAACTGAAGAAAGTAAAATAAAGGTTGTAGAAACAGCAAAAATCTATGTGCTGTTTATTGGAGATGGTTCCGTAGCTGAGAGCGGTTTTTAATTTACAAAACTGAAAACATTCAATCAGGGCTGCAATTATTTATGCTGACAAAGCCAAAACGTCGATTAAAATAAAAACAATAAAAACAAATCAGTTTTATTGATACAGTTATTTTTACTATACACTTAAATAGCTCCATATGTTGAACATATTTATTTTCTTCAATGTTAAAATCGTTAAACAAAAATTTACCATTGTTTTTTTCTTGGCAACATTTAAAACATGTTCTCTGATATCGGAACAATCGCAATCCAATGACAATCCATAATTTTGATTGGATTTTCGTAGCGTTTTTTAAGCGGATTTTAAAGACAATATCTATATCGATTTATTCAATCACAAAAGTGCCATGTTGTTTAATAAACTTCCGCCGTTTTAGGCAGATTAATGATCTTTTTAAAGATATTTAAATAAATATAAAAACTTTAATTATATATTTCATAGTAGATGCCAGCCAGTGGATCGCGAAAAGTATGATTAAAATGTGCTGGAGCCCCATCATGCAAGAACCAGATGCATCTTCGTATTAGCAGGAGTACATCCTCAAACAGGTTTGGAAGTGTGTTCAAAATTAAGTCCTTGTAGACAGCTCCTGTAAGTCGGGCTGAGAGTAAATGTGTACCTACCAGACTTACTAATTTAAAAGCGAAGGATTTGCGGACATATTTTTATATGGACTTTTGTCCTTGTTTTGATGTGAGGAACGCCCCCAAAGTTTGTAAAAAATATTTTTGATACACTCTCTCTCTCACTCTCTCTCTCTCTTTCTTCTCTCTCTCTCTCTCTCTCTCTCTATATATATATATATATATATATATATATATATATATATATATATAATATTAGTGGTAAATATACATAGAATCCAGGTAGAACTCATTTATATTGATAACAAGAAAATTAAAACAACAATCGGATTCCCATGGTTTTTAACCACAATCAATATTCCCACACACTTATTCACAATTTAAAAAAGGATTACAAGAACCTCCAATTAGACAACAAGATCAAAGACATTTTCGATAAACCACCCATAAATGCAATGAAACAATCACCTAACCTATCAGCTATCCTCACCTCTACCAAATATCTAAACAATAGAAACCAAACAGGAAATTACAAATGTAACAAACCTCGTTGCTTAGTTTGCAAACATTTAATAATAGCTAATACATTTTCCGTACCCAACACCAATATCAGGATACAGCCACCTAACCTCACCTGCGATACCCATAACGTAATCTATTATTTATTCTGCAACTTATGTCCTAATAGTGGATATATTGGTGAGTCTGGAAACAATTTTAGATTTCGTTTTAATAACCATAAACAAACAATACGTCAAAACAACCCTTATTCCCCCATAGCTAAACACTACAATCAATCAGGACACACATTAGAAAACTGCAAATGTTTATTAATAGATTCCGATTTTACTTCCACATTCACACGCAGAAAAAAAGAAACATATTGGATTTTAAAATTAAATACACATAAACTAGGGTTGAACAGGGATTTAGGTGTTTTAAATCTTTATAAATAATTCAATAGTTAAGCAATTTTTTTTTTTTTTTTTTTTTAGATATAGTAAAAAAAAAAAAAAAATTTTAAATATTTATGACAGTTAGATTTAAGTTAGGAATATCCGAACAGTGACGTTCCAAATCACGTGACGTCCGCGTCTCGCGAAGGACGCTACTTGCTAACAAACAGTAATTTTAATTTATTTGTAACAAACAGTTATTTCTGATGAAAAATTGAGGACAATTTGAAATATCAAATATATATATAAATAAATAAATACTTTCATAAAATAAAACATTATAATTTTAATTTGAAACTTTATATATATATATATATATATATATATATATATATATATATATATATATATATATATAACCCTAACCCTGTATATTTAGGAGACACTTTGTATTTGATACTTTTTGACTGAAAATATATTTTTTATCAAATCTTAACGCTCAGTCTTTAAATTATACACTGAAATTATAAACTATACGTTGTAATTATAAATTATACGTTGAAATTATAAATTATACATTGAAAATCAGAAAGAAAAATGATCAATACCAACGCGATCGTTAATGGCTATATTTTTATTTGCTCTATTTTTTTTTTCATACGTTTTACTGCGTTCATTTTATTAATTTTCTCAATAAATAATTAAATATTTTCGTTGCGATCTGTGAATAAAGTGATATTGGCATTGTAAACAAACTTTTGTTGATAAAGTTTCATCAACTTCGCAAAGTACAGAGTGTAAGATGACGGAAATATATTTATTACATACAACGGGGAATATTCACCTGCCACCATTTGATGGCTACCTACGTAAAACCTCACGCACATGCCTGCTTCCGTTCCTGTGTACGAAACCATTTGTTGGAGGTTCTTTTTTTATAAAATATATTTGCTGGTCAAAAAACTACAACCTCATTTTTTTCGAAAAATATATTACCATCAATTATTAATTTTCGACTATTTAATCATTTGTATGACAATGACTTTTAGCTGATCTGTTCATCCATAGCTGTTAAATTAGGTGCAATTTTTGAAAATTTCTGATGCACATTTATTATTAAATTCTTCTTCGTTTTCATGTAGCCGTGTCCTTTCAGGATGTAGGCGACCATGGCTCTTCACAATTTCCTTTCTTTGTAGCTCTTGATAAATATCTTTTCACTATCTCCCTCGTTATCCTCCAAATCATTTACGCAAGCTCGTTAGGTATATAATGGACTGCTTTTCTCTGTCCCTCAGAGTAAAATTTTTCCAAGCCTTCTTTCCTCATAATGTACCCAAGTAATCTCAACTCTATCTTCTTGATGTTACTTATAAGTATCCTTTTTGTGTGCATTTTCTTTAAAAATTCACCATTGCTCATATTGCATGTTCTCATCGAATTATATTTCTGTCACCTCAGATCAGTTTTTCATCTGTGAGGAGATTGTTCAATATTCACTGTCGTATAGGAGGACCGATATTACATAACAGTTAACTGCTCTTTTCTTTGTTCCTCACGATATTTTCCTGTTTGCTTAGATTCGTGAGGGCATATTTTGCTATCCCAGTCCGCCTTCGGACTTCAGTATTGCATTACTGTCTTTTGTTAAAATACTTCCGAGATATCAAAATACAGTAGAATCCCTGACAACCGGACTAAGAAGGCATCCAGATATCCGAAATTGGTTACAAAGTCCGGATATGAGGGGCTTATATTTAGATTCAAATAAAAGAACTGAAATCATGCTTAACATTTATTTTCATTTTTTTATAATAAACAAAATGTTGTGGTAAACCCTCCTACAGTATAATGAACTCTTCCTCTTCTCATAAATACAAACTGCGAGAGTCGGACGGGAGCGTAGAGTGTGGAGTGGAGTAGTAGACGCAGTGCTAATCTCCTTATTACTAACACTATTGTTTTGTATATATCTTCAATATACTTTTTTCAACCTACCTTCATCTTCCATGTCTTTCTTTCTGGCCCCTAAACAGGCCACAACACAAAATAAGCTAATGGTGAGTGAAATATAACGGAATTGAATTTAAAGAAAAAGAAATAAATTATGTAAGGTTAATGAAAATTCATTAAATTAAGTATGACATGTATGCAACACAAATAATGTAACAAGGATTTTTTAATCGCTGTTGCCTGATGATTCTTTCTCTTCTAATGCCATTCTCAACCTTTTCCGCAATTCGTTTTGCTTTTATTCTTGCAATTTTTTAAACGGAAGACAATTTTTCACTCTGCGTGCGTTATTGCAATCGTCATAGTTGAATACTGGCTTTCTTTCCATAAAACTGACAACCTTTTCAATAGCTTTTTAAATTTCAGTTCAGGTTTCATCAGTAATTTTTTTTTTATTTCCTTATTTATTGTGACAGTGTGAACGCTGGAGAATAGTTTGTTTGGAAGATTTTATATCATACAATGTTGACTTTCTTAGTTGAACTCAGCCATTAGTTACAATTAACTTTCACCAACAGTAGTCTGTTTAAAATTTCCACTTCTTATAATAACTCCAAAGTTGTTCTTTTCCTCTTATTCCCATCATCTTTTGTACCAATACAAGCCATTAGGGCGAAATAAGTAATTATCCAAAGTAAATTTCCTGAAAAACAGAAATTTCAAATCAATTACATATCACTTAAATAGTTCAAATATACACATCAAAATCATGTCCGGATATGCGGGATTCCGGATATGCGGAATTCCGGATATGTGGCACTCCAGATATGAGGGATTCTACTGTATGTGTACTTGCTTGATTTGATAGAAAATGGAAAAGCAGAGTTCCAATTCAAGTCAGGTTCGTTATATTCCCCCTTATGTACATATACCTTTGGGAAAGGTATATAACCGTCTTTTCTAAAGCTATAGGCTAATTAATATGACTTGCATCAATAAATCATTTTTACCTCCACAAAATTTTTACAATCAGACAAAGGCTTTCTAAAAAAAAACGTCTGAATGACTACATAGGCTACCTTAATAATGACATTCAAAAAGACGTGTAAGATACGGAACATATTTCCAACAAACGGAATTTTGTTAAAAGCATCGAAAGAAAAACAATATTCAAAAACGAGTCGTTACAGAACATACAAAATAGTAGTAGTCAAAACCTGTGCTGGTAACAATTACAAGAAACTGATAGTGATTTTGAATAGACGCCTTCCAAGAATTTCAGGAAAAAATGTAAAATGACTTTATTCTCCGTTTGTTCACATGTGTCGTACATCTTGTGTATATTAGCAGACTCTATACATTATTTGAAAAATGTGCCTTTGTAATACAGGATGTCCCAAAAGGTATTTAACGTAATACTGTAAAATAAAATAAAGTAAAATAAAATAAAAATTAAAAGAATTTATACTTTAATTAGTTAGACTTGTATCAGTAAATCATTTTTATCTCCAAAAAAATCTTACCATCTATAAATAGTTTCTGACTTAAAATCATCTACTAAAGTTTAAGCCGTAAAAAGGCACAAGTCAATGAATTATTCGATAGTACTATATGTTGTGACATCTTTCTAAATTTGTAAATTTTTAAATCTTGTAATTACTTTGTATTTTCATTTAGCTTTGTTTTCTACCTTCCAAGAGTTCTATAAAAATACTTATTATTGATAGTGTTTCTAATTCAATTCCTTCCACTTTTTTTTTACTGCCATGTTCCGTGTTGTATTCGGAACTTGCCCTATTTTTCCTTCCTTTGTAAAGGGCCCTTATTCTTATATGAATAAAGATTCTGTAATTTACAAATTCAAATGTCAGTGCGCAGCTGAATATATAGGACGAACGTGTCTAATGTTGGAAACTCGGTTCAGTCAGCACATACTTGCATTTATTAGATTAAAGCATCATAATCGCACTCGTGTTCCACAACCTGTGCATGAAGCTACGATTAGACAGTACCTTTTAGAGAATGAACTATGCTCTTCCAAATTTTCTATCAACTCATTCTCTGTTTTGCATAAGGCACGTTCCAACCACCATTTGCAAGTGTTGGAAACTGTACGTATTAAATTACAGCAACCTTCTTTATGTAATCAAAAGGAGAATTTTCTTCAGTCACTTCATTTATTTAGAGGATCGTGAGTATTAATTTCTTTCATATTTTACACTCACGTTGGAGTATTTACGTATATTTTAGTCGCTAATTTCCATATTTTAGACGAAGTCTAAATCTTTCTCCATATTACTTATCTATTCATGCCAATTATGATACAATAATTTTGCCAACGTTGGTCCCTAAAGAAGTGTTGGTTGAAAGGCACCTTGGTTAAAAAAAAGAAAAAAAAGGACACTAAATAGTATTTCTTTAAAACAATCTATGCTGTGGTATTAAACTGCTATATATATATATGTGTGTGTGTGTGTGTGTGTGTGTAAATATAAATAAATATATATATATAATTATTTATATATTATATGTGCGGTACTTATTAGAAAGCGCTCAATATCAGAGAACATATTTGGTTGGATTGATGTGAGTTTGTGACCCTTTTCACGCTTTTGCGATCGTCAGACAAACGTCTGGCGATCGCAAAATCGTGAAACCCAGGGTCACAAACTCACATCAATCCAACTATATATATATATATATATATATATATATATATATATATATATAACCAAATCCATATATACATCTAACCAAATATATATATATATATATATATATATATATATATATATATATAAATATCCAACCAAATCCATATATATATCCAACTAAATATATATATATATATATATATATATATATATACCTTCACAGACCAAAATAAATTAATAAATAAACGATTTGAGCTCATCTCAAAATGCAGACAATTTTACTACGTTACTTAAAACAGAAATGAATAAACACAAATAAACAAAAGTAAAATAAATTAACCCAAACAAATAATAAACAACTCAATAAACTACTCCCGTTAGAATAGACGAAATAGAATAAATAAAAATAAAAAATACAAAAAACAAGTAAAAATAATCAACCCAATTAAATAAATAAAGTAAATAATAATAAACAAATTAAAAAACCAATCCCGCCAAAATAACCGTTAGAATAGATTACAATGACCAATCCGAAAAATTCCACGTAAAAATCGCTTTAACTGCTACATAACGATAAAAAAATACTACGTTACTCAAAAATCCAATACGAAATAGAGTAAATAAAAATATACAAAATAAAAAATAAATAAGTAAAAACAAATAAGAATTAATCCAAATAAATAAATAAATGAACAAATTAAGAAATCGGCCCCGCTAAAATAATCGTTAGAACTTATAAAAATAAGCATAAATAAACAAGTAAAAATTATCAATCCAAATAAATTAATTAATTAAAAAGTGTCCCCCACCAAAATAACAGAATAGACTACGACAAGCAATCTAAGCATTGGACGAATAAATAACTTTAATTATCTTCCCAGACCAAAACATACTATTAAATAAGTGACCTAAGCATACCATCCCAATTGTTTTTTAGTAACTTAAGAAAACATCAAACAACCGAAAACAATAAATAATACTAAAATGAAAAATGTAAAACAAGTAAAATAAATTAACCCAAACAAATAAATGAATAAAAAAACAAACAAGCCACTCCCGTAAAAATTACCACCAGAATAGATTACTCCCAATGCACCACTGACCCATATATATAAATAGTCGAGGAAAGATCCAGCATTCGCGGCCTGACGATTGCGTCTAGCATGAAACAGCATGTCGCCTCTGAGTGTTGATTTCAATGTTCACTTTTATAATTATATTTACATACTCTCTATCTCTGATATTGAGCACTTTATCCCATAAATATAGCACATCTTAAAACTATATATATATATATATATAATTGTCTATTTCCTAAAATATATATATGGATAGAAATTATTAGGAGGATTTGATAATTATATTAAGTAATTCATTGAGTCGAGGCGAGCGGCGCTATATTGAGTCTGATTTGCAATCTCTTCGTCACCGAGGCCCGTTGGAACAGTTTGTATGATGTTTGCTTAACAACCTAACTGTCAGGGTTTCAATTCTCGGTAGTGGATGCGCACTGCTGATGAGTCTCAGATATAGGACGTAACGGCCGTCCAGTGCTTTCTGCATTCTGTTGAGGTTTCTTTCAGACTCAATACTTAATATATATTGATTGGCATCATTTATTGTGAACATTTCTCACTACCATGTTCTCTGCAATCGTCAGTGATGTCATTTTTATGTGCCAGTTTATCGTACATGTAAAATAAAATCTCCACCCTCTCAGCTTTCTTTTCTATTTAGCGTAGATGTGATATTTAATTGTTTAACCAAGACATACCCAGAAGTCTATTTTTAATTCTAACTTTATGTCCCCACCTTTAACTTTCAGAAAAGAGGCAACAATCTATTTTTAAATTTCCGTAACAATAATTTAATCACCCGTTGTTTACAATCGCATGAAGAACTACAGTCAAAATATTGAAAGATGATTGCTTTTGTGTAGCGATTTCAAAACGTCTTATTATAATCTCTTATAATAAAAATGTAATAATAATATATTGGTCTACTTTGTATTGAGCACGTATTTAAAAATAAATGCTACGAACATTGGAATTTTACACCATCTATTCTTTCTCTCATTTGTATATATATATATATATCATAATATTTTTTGTTTAAAAATATGATTCCTTCGCTACATAAGAGTTCTCATGTTTCAAAAACGAGAGCCGAAACGATCCAAATAATTATTAAAATTCCTACAATTTCGCTTGAAGATGAAACAGGAATAAACACCTCAATTCAACTTAATTTTAATAATTAGTTGGATGGTTTCGGCTCTCGTTTTTGAAACATGAGAACTCTTATGTAGCGAAGGAATCATATTTTTAAACAAAAAATATTATTATAATAAAGCTCTACTTCTGTATGGAGCACTGTCTTCTTAAAAATAAAAACAAAAATACTAAGGAACCCCGGATTATGCACCCAACGTGTTCTTTTCTATTTTCTGCATACCTGCGCACTTATATATATATATATATATATATATGTGTGTGTGTGTGTGTGTGTGTGTGTGTGTGTGTGTGTGTGTGTGTGCGTGTGTGTGTGCGTGTGTGTATGTAGTAATTCATTGGTATAATCCAGGTGAGTCCTATTAACACGACAAAGAATTTGAAATATGTTAAAGCTGACTCACAAAAGAGCTCTCCATGTTTATTTTCATTAAACAGAGGACATTTTCTTTACAATTGAATTAAAATACATTTAGTACATGAGCATTTTCATCTACGAATTTCAATATTAAAATTCGTAGGTGATAAATTGTCATATATATATATATATATATATATATATATATATATATATATATATACGATTGTTCATTTCGGTAGTAATCCCTCTTAATACACGCTTTGTTAAAGACAATTCATTTTTCCGATTCATTTTTGATTTTTTGCACAAAATTTCATAGTAGGCTTCCGTTACTCTCTCTCCGTCTCTCCCTCTCTCTCTCTTTCTCTCTCTCACTCTCTCTCTCACTCTCACTCTCTCTCCCCCTCTCTCCTCTCTCCCTCCCCTCTCTCTCAATCTCTCTCCTCTCTCCCCCTCTCTCTCACTCTCACTCTCTCCCTCTCTCTCTCCCCCTCTCTCTCTCTCTCTGGTAGACTGGATTGCAACCAAAGCTATACGATTCAGACTCAGATGTGGAGAGAATATATAGACTCATACTTTTCCTGAGAGTATTTACTTTGAAAGGAACGCAGGTGTAATTCGAACGCTGCTCTTCGTTTCCGAACCGTTATCCGTCGCACCACCCTCACATCCACGCATACAGTATCTGGTTTCCCCAACTGCTCACCCATCTAGGTACTGATCAAGCTTAATATTGTTTAATTTCGGTGATTGGACGAGAACCGGTAATTCAACGTGATATAGACGTAAGTATTTATTATAACTAAATTCCTAAATGGTCAGTAGATTAACTGAAAGCGCTTGGAATCAAAATACAGTTAAACAATTTCTACACATTAAAGTCCAGGGAAGGAACCACTTGTTAGCATAAAATACAATTATAATAAAAAAAAAGATATTGTTTAATAAAACACAAATCAAATCTACCTGTAACTGCAGAGCAAAGCATGAAAGTCCCTTAAATGTCAATTGGTTGCAAAAGAATATAATATACCAAGCCACTGTAAAATATTTTACAAACAGTATATACGCAAAAAGCACAATCCTTTCTAAACATATTCAGGAAATTACAAACAAAACCAAAATACACCAAAAATATGGAAAATAAGGAAAACACCGTAAGTCAAAAAAATTTATCCAAAAACTATAAACTTTGTATGGAAGAGAAAATATCTATAATCCCCTTCACAGACAAATATAAATTACTAAATAAACGATCAGATCGCATCGCAAAATGTAAACACGATGCATGTTTAAAAATAGAAAAGTAAAAACGAGTATATTGCAAAATGCCGTCATGAAAACTGCAAATATATGCACTATATACAACGCAGGAGATGTAATATACTTTAGAAAAAGCCAATACTTAAAATTAAACAAATAGGATAAATTAAGCCCCAAAAATTAAACAAAAATGTTAAATAAACAAATGAATAAACAAATTAAGTAAATAATAAAGATATTAACAAACTACGAATGAATACACAAACGTAAGTAAATGTAATAATAATAATCAGCAACAACTAATATAGCAATCAATAATAAATAATGAGTAAAAAATAATAGACCTCGCTGCCCATAATGGACCATTGACAAGCATATATAAATAGTCGAGTCAACACACAACAAACATGGGATGAGGATTGGTTGGAAGCATGAAACAGACTGTCGCATCTCTGTATTGACTTCAGTCCCCCACCAATATATATATATATATATATATATATATATATATATATATATATATATATTGAAATTGATTTTTAATCTAATGTTATTTCTTTTTACTATAAACATTATATATTGTGGGCCGACATATTTGAGTGGATATACGGGATGAAAAAGATGAAATTATGTCAACCGGCCTAGAAATCGGAATTCTTACTTTAATATATACGAACTTCTTTTAGTAATGTTTCTGATCTCTATAACGTTTATAATAATAAAGAATAAAGAATAATAAAGAAAGAAATGTTGGATGAAAACCCATGAATTGATTCAATTTTACTTTGAATTTCAGGTGAGAAAATATTGCCAAAAGATATAAACATTGAAAGCTCCCAACGATACATGTGTATTTCTTAAATAGATTTACTGAGCCCTGTCGTGTCTTTCCGTAGCTTGACGGCAATCCGAACAGTCGGTAGTGAACTACTGAACGACGACTCCTTGCCGAAGATGTTTTTTTCCTCTCCTTTAGGCAGTTCCCATCATCATCATCATCATCATCAGATCGAGAATTCTACTCGGATTCTCCCCGGTAGATACAGACATTGGTTAGATCCAGTGACTAGACCCCCCAAGAGTTGTGAGTTCAATGCCAGCAGTGTTGAACCAAAAACCTTGGAGAGTTGAGTTAAATCTGGAAGAGGCACGGCACGTGGAACTAGAACAATCTACCCCCCCTCCCCCGGGAGACGAAATAAAGTGTTCGGTTCAAGATTCCAATCCTCCGAAGAAGGCCGGAGCGTACAACGACCGAAACGTTGTCAATATGGCAAGGAAGATGAGGATAATAGTTAGAATAATGCAAATAATGCAAGTAATCATAATACCTCATCTCAGAGAATAGACAGAGAAAGCCTTTCATTTCGAAAAATGACTGTGCAAGATCTCTCTCAGAAAGAAAATAATATGATTAAAACTTTACTGTAGCCACAAAAAATTATTTTTCACAAGATGTTGCTAGTACAAGAATATTCAGACATAAAGAAGACGTTTCATTCTATATTTCTTTTCAGAAAAAAAATCTGTGAATGAAGAAATTTCTTTTTATGTTTAAATGACAGCTATTACGTTAGTGATAAGTAAAATTTAACGTAATTACTATTTAAATCATATTTATTTTTCACTAGCAGTAGAGCCCGGCGTTGCCCGGGGATGTAACAGTAAGAGATAGATCAAGTATTGTCCATCATAAAGACTGAAAAATAAAATTAACAAAGATTATTGTTTAAGGTTGATGGACACGGAAGTCTTAATTAGATTTTTTTTTTGTTTTTTTTTACGAATTGGTCAAACTCAAACAAAAACATTGTTTCCAATCGTTATGAGTCTACCGATTGAATAGAATTTTATTATAAACAATTGTCTTGTAAATGGAATTTTTAAAGTATTCTGAATGTAAAAATAAAGAAAAAGTGTGCAAGACAATAAGTAACACTACCTGCCAAAAAAAAGTGAAGTTTTGTTGAAATCGGTTGAAAATGTAGGAAATCAGATCCCATATATAAACAAACACACACACACACACACACACACACACACACACACACACACACACACAAACTGGGTTTTATAATAAGTATAACTCGATATGAGTTGTCCCCCTTTCATTCCGCGAAAGCGATGCCTCTTAATCGTGTTTTCAAATTGATTTCGTGCAAAAACAATTGTATTTTTCCAATTTCTGGCGCTGTCAGAACCACCGCAAGGTAATTTTACGCAGTCCTGTGAAGTTTTGTTGAAATCGGTCGAAAAATGTAGGAAATCCGATCCAATATATAAACGTACAGACACACACACACAACCTGGGTTTTATAATAAGTAAGATTTATGAGGCATTTTCATCTCGAATATTCTGACACGTGAGACGTTCGAGGACCGAGGTTGTTATGTATATTTATTCTGGGGTCATATACTTAAGTTACGGTGTCACGTTCCTTTTAAAGGAGTGGCTCTTATTAGGGGGATTTCCTGATAAAACCAAATCCCAGGAGTTCATTGATAATGTCATCAAATCCACAGAGAATAAACTGGATGATATCTAAAAGAATCAATCAAGTAAACGCTAGGAAACTTAATTTGAATTGTCTGAGTCCGCCGAATCTGTACCATATTATTTTTCATCTGTGTATTTTGAAAGAACACGGCGAATATGACCATTCTGGACCAATACTCACTACCAATGGCTTTTGAAGTTATCCCTTTAAAATCTTGATTCCAATTCATGTTTTCCTTTGTTTTTGTTTTTTACAAATCAATAATTTTGTACCAAGAAGTTTTGGAAGTGCTTTTCCCTATTCTCATATGAAGAGTACACTGTTACATAGAATACACATGTTAATACAAATGCCAGTCCTGCCACCTCCAGGGAAGGCGAATATTACAGCCTTGATGATGTCATTAAAATTTAGATTTTGTTAATGAAGAAACATCGCGGAATCAATTTTAAAAAATAACTGAATTAATTATCCGAGAAATTATGCAAATTTCAATTATTTGTTTACATTTAAAATTCATTTTTTTTGTTTTTACGCTCGATTTTAAAATTTAAACAACTGGCAAGAATGAAGATTTTATGCTTGAACTCGAATCTTATCCTATGTCAATGAGAATTTTGTCAATTGAGCTGTGAATAAATTTTCCCCCAATTTTGTAAATTAAAATTTCAATAATTTTCTTTTTGTCTATGCTGATCTAAATCTGTGACGACATTTGATTAAAGAGAAAGGCATGTCGCCAATGGCTTTGATTTGAATGCATCATTCCTGTTTGAAGCAAAAGGAATATTTACGGACATATTCATTGGAATGTTGATCGAAAACTTTAGGCTTAGAAAAAAATGGTTACCAGTTTAGTTTTCTCTCTAGGAGTTTCAACTGCTGACTAATCTACTTACGCCATGTCCTCTCAAGTTGTGGACGATTATGACTCTCCACTTTTCCCACATTCTGTGTCCAAAAGTTGTCAAATGTTTCTAACTGATTCTAAGTATAAGTTTTTTTTTTTTTTTTGTTTTCAATTACTTTAAAAAAAATCCCTTGTTGCGCACATTTCCAATCCATATTATTCTCAGCATCATTTCTGTTGTTTTTTACTTTCTGACACATTTTCCGTCATTTATTAAAAACAATTCCCAGATATTTGCTTGAGTTTTGGCATCTCCAATATGTAGCTCACTTTTTGGAATACTTCTACTGCCACCCACCATACCCCAATACATTTAAAAAGTGTTTCTGCATTTAGTTAGTCCTTTCTTAGCGCTTTCCTTTACGGCCTTGAAAAGGAACTATGCATCAACACAGCGCCATCTATGTATCTAAGTTGCTAATTGTTCCCATAGAGATGAAAATTGTAATAATAACTGTTTCTTTATTTGGAGGCATTCGACATTCATTGATCGAACAGCCAGTCCCACAAACCCTTGGATTTATAAAATATTTCTATTAAAATAAATTTTCAGGAAAATAAGTTTCTCAAAATAGGTGTTCCTGAAATGGCTTTATGTAGGAATATTCGTCCAGTTAAGCTAATTTTAATATTCTTCAAATATTGTCTCCAGTTGTCTATAATTTTTTTTAAAAAAATCGATATCGCCCCATGCAAAGCAGTAAAGACACAAGGAGTTCAGGGTGTGAAAGAATTAAGAGCAGAAACATTAATAATGAGCAGAAAGGGGAGATAGTAATCTGGAGGGCAGTAGATATCGATTGACACTGCATTTAAATTCATTATTTATTTGCAGCTTATACTTGGTTGGTAAGCATGAAGCCGGAAGAGATTTCCACACGCGAGAAAAGAAACTGTTAGCATAGAACTTACGGCTACATCTAACCATATAAGTTGTAAATCGATGAAATATTGACGTCTGTCTCGTACAGCTCTTAAATTAAAAAAAAAAGTCCAAGTAACATAGCAAAGAGATTAGAAGCAGAAACATTAATGATTAACAGGAAATAGTAATTAGGCGGACAGTAGATAGCGATTGGCAAGCATTTAAATTTTTATAGATCAAAGATGGCTGGAAAACATGGAGGCGGAAGAGAGTTCTAAAAGTGAAAAAAGAAACTGTTAGCATAGAACTTACGGCTATATCTAGCCAGATTAACTGTAAATTGATGAGATCTCGACGCCAGTCTAGTATAGTTCTTTAATTAAAAAAAAAATGTCTAAGTAACATAGCGAAGAATTAATTGAAATCTGGCTGGATTTATATAACTATTTGTTTACATTCGTTTTTATTTCGATTATTGTTTTGTTAATATTCTAATCAAGGTCTCAATCCTCTCAATTCTGCTAATTATTCAAAGCTAACTGTCGTCCTGCCAAACCACACACCTATACGCCAACCTAATTAACAATCAAATTTATTCAGGCTTACTTCCACGTGATTAATCTGATTCAAGCGCTACACTTGGCCATTTGTCAAATTAGACAGGATTCACAAGCGGTGTTTCACGATGACATGCTTTCTTCATCTTTTGCTTATCTTTCACTCCGGTACTTTTGATTATTTCCTAACTCTTGGATGTCAGAGCCGTTTGCTTATTCGATCGTTAAATTACTTTTGTGTATATCCAGGTTACTTTCATAAGACCGTAAGACCCGTCTATTGGAACAATGAATCTGTTCGTTACCTTGAATGAGACGAGTGACCCATTAATTATCACTGATGTAAATACAGTCTTTCCGTGTTCGGGTGCATCTTGCCCCGACTGTAAAAGATCGCTCAAGGAGACAATTCAAGTTCAAACTATGAAGCCTTTCGCAAACGTGATTAGTCTGCTGCGAGTTAGAGAAGAAAAACACCAGAACGCCTCGTCGGAGAGCCAAACAAACTAGCCTTACCAAGTACTATCTATCCTCACTGGGTACCCAACATTTATAATTTGTCTTAGACAAGGTTATTTAACAACTGGATAGTGGTTATGTCGTCTTGCAAACTTACTCGTTTGCAGTGAGTTTGATTCTTTTTCGTTGCCGAATTTTAATGGGGTTGTGCCAGGCTAGTAATA
This sequence comes from Acanthosepion pharaonis, assembly GCA_903632075.3. Taxonomy (NCBI): domain Eukaryota; kingdom Metazoa; phylum Mollusca; class Cephalopoda; order Sepiida; family Sepiidae; genus Acanthosepion; species Acanthosepion pharaonis. The sequence continues at coordinate 1,441,231 of CAHIKZ030000570.1, read as the reverse complement.
ATCAATATTTTGTTGTCATGGGTTTCAGAAAACTGGTAAAGAACAGTGTGTTTTTAGTGCCAAGTTCTTGGTGCGTCCTTACAGATTTTCTGATCAAGGAGTTTCTCTGATATGTCCCTCGAAAGATGCGCACTCTTCGCTGGGATATGTTAATCAGGTATAATCTAGGAGTACTACTAACGCCTGGAAAAAAGAATATTTTTTTCATTCTAACGTTTACGTAGAACAATGCCCGAGAACCACTCAAGGTAGAGTAAGTATTCGGAATAATGGAATATGTATCAACATGATAATTTTTTTCTCTTCCTGTAATATTAAGTAACATAATATTAATAACATTAATATTAAGTAACTAAGAAGCTTCTCCGTGAATATGAGAGGATCCTATCGAAAATAAGTTAACAAAAATTGTTTAAATTATTCAACGTTACATATATATATAAGACATTTTTTATGTTTATACGTTCTTTTTATGGATACAAATATTTAAGTAAATGCGCTGTTTATAATAAGCAATATTAACAACATTTTCCGGCCTGAATGTCCGAGAAATTTTCATAGAAAATATGCGTCCTTCGACAGGAATCGAACCTGTATCCTATACGGAACCGTCATATATATATATATATATATATATATATATATACCACATCTCTGGAGGTTTTTCAACAGCAGCAACAATGAAAATAGATCAGACCTGTCCCTTGAAGAGAAAATAATGACATAATCAAGATGTTTACATTCCAAACTACTTCAAACAATTGGTTAAGTAGGAACAAAGCTCCCCCACCACCTCAATACTGGAAATAGCGATAACAGATATCACCAACCTGAATAGGTATTACATATAAAGCGAAGAGAAAATAATGACATAATCAAGAAGTTGACGTTCCACACAACTTCAAACAAAAACAAAAAGCATGCATCAATACTGGAAAGAGCTATAACAGTTACTGGACTTGAGAAACTTATTTTACTGAAAAATTGTTTTAATAGAAAGATTTTATAATTTTTTAAACGACTTAGTACTGACGGCTCGATCAATGGATTCAGAATGAGGAAACGGCTAATGTTACTATTATCACTCTTTTGTTCTTTTCTCTGTTCTAACTTTTTATAGTTTTTTTTTTTTTTTCATTCATTCTTGGACTTTTTGTTCCTATTAAGTTTATTTTCTTTTTCATTTAGTCTTATTCGTTTTGCTTTTTCTTTCATATTTCTTTCGTCCTAATATTTTGCACTGATGTTTAATATTTCTTTATTTTTATTTTTCAAATTCCATTTTTTATTCATCTTTGTTGATTTTTTTTCTTATTTTTTTTCCTTCCATTCATTCTATTATACTTTCACTGATAATCTTTCCTTCTTTGGGCTAACGACCATATCACATTGTTTCCAACGTTGACTCTGGTCAGTATCCCGATGGGTGAACACATGGGAATACCACGTGCTGTAAGCTTGGATGTGCGGTTGGTGTAATGGACTATGGTTCAGAATTGTTATTCGGAGAGCCGATTTCCAATTACATTTAGGTCCGTTATATTCACTTCCATTTCAATTTCAACGCCTTCTCCACCAGCTATGTGTTAATTAGTAAGACTAGTATCACTAAATCATTATTATCTCAAAAATATTTTCTGTCTTTAAATAACCAGCAAAGGGTTGATAAGCCGTAAAAATGAATCAATCAATTGCTTTCTTTCTTTACTTTATATTTTCTTCTTTCTTTTTTTTTTTTACATTCTATCCATCTTTTTTTCTTTTCTTTTTTTCTTCCTTTCTTTACATCTCTTATCCCTTCTACTTTCTTTACTGCTTTACGTTTTCTTCTATTTGTTGTTTCAATTCTGCCTTTCGGTCAGATATTATTCACTTCTTTTTTTTTCATTATTTATTCTTCCTCCTTTAATTCTTGCCTCTATTCCTCCCTTTCGTATTTTTTTAAGTCCCTCCCTTTCGTATTTTTTTAAGTCCCTCCCTTTCGTATTTTTAAGTCCCTCCCTTTCGTACTTTTTTAAGTCCCCCCCTTTCGTATTTTTTTAAGTCCCTTCCTTTCGTATTTTTTAAGTCCCCCCCCTTTCGTATTTTTTAAGTCCCTTCCTTTCGTATTTTTTTTAAGTCCCTTCCTTCAACTCTTTTTTCCCCTTATTTACTTTCCGTCCTTCTGTCTTTTTATGTCACTTCCTTTAAATATTTCTTTTCTTTTCCACCTCTTCGTTTCCTTCCTTATATCTTTTTAAGGCCTTTCCTTCAAATCTTTTTCTTTACTTTCTTTCCACCCTTCAGTTTTTTTTAAGCCCCTTTCTCTTTTTTTAAATTTTTCCTTTCCTTCCTTACGTCTTTTTCACCTCTTTCGTTCCACCCTTTCTTCTGTTTTATCCCTTTCTTTTCTTCTTTATGGCTTTGTAAGCCCCCTTCCGTCAACTTTTCTTTCTTTTTCTTTCTTTCTTTTCTTCCTTTTGGTTTTTAAACTCTTTCCTCCAACTCTTTTTCCTTTTCTTTCATTGCTTCCATCTGTTTTTTTTTAAACCCCTTCATTCCACTCTTTTTTTTTCTGTTTTATCACTTTCTTTACTTTCTTATGTCTTTTTATCCATCTTCCTTCCAATATTTTCTCTTTTTCCTTTAATTCTTTCCAATCTTGAGTCTTTTTAAACTCCTACCGCCAACTCTTTTTCTTTTTCATCGCTTTCTTTCCTTTAATTTGTCTTTCTAAGTTCCTTTTCTCCAATTCTTTTTCCTTTTCCTTTCTTCCTTCCCTTCCTTCTGTTTTAAGCCCCCTCCTACAATTCTTTTTCTTTTTTCATTTCTTTCTTTCCTTCTTTCTGTCTTTTTAAGCAACTTCCTCCATCTCTTTTTTTCTTTCTTTCTTTCCTTCCTTTTTTTTTCAGTCCCTTCCTTGCTCTCTTTTTTTATTTTTTTTCTTTCTTTCTAATACTCTGTTTTCTGTAGAGTGTGTTGTCTGATGGGTCGAGCGCTACTTGCATTGAATCAGGATATGATTTCATGCAATGTTGTTCTTCATTGCAGTGTTAACATCTTTGTCAGTTTGTCTCGTTGTTACGTCATTCGTTTATTTCTCTACTTTTCAGTCGTCGATGATATCGATCCAGAATTCCTCTATTACTAGCATGGCTTTGTTATCATTGCCCCTAAAAATGATGTCGCTCTTGACAAGCCGGAATACAAAATGAACCATATTTCTAGAATGGTTACCCATGGAATATAATCATCATAACTTATTGTTGTCTTCTCCAAAATCATCTGATTGAAGGAAAGGTCTTTTGTCGGCATAGAAAATGGATTCACACTAAACAAAGTAACCTATAAAAGAGTGTAGAATTAGAGCCAACTTTTTCTGTAAGTATATTTCTCTTAACAGGTGCTAGGATTTTGCTCTTATTGTTTTTTGGGGTTTTGGGTTTTTTTTTTTTTGTTTTTTACAGTGATGTTCACTCTGTAGAAGGCACAAGAACCACTGGAATTAACGTTATATGAAGCTGTATAAAAGAAAAAGATATAGACCTTTTTTTGCATTTCTTTCTTTACGCAAATGATGGAGGAAGCAACAAGACTTCTTTCCCCAAGCGAACCGAAATTTTAGTCTCTATCGAACCAAATGGCACGCAGCCAAACCCTTGTATTCTTTAATCGTTTCCTCATTTATACTGTTCATACTTACAGAACAGTATACATATATATATATATATATATATATATATATATATATATATATATATATATATTATTATATATATATGATTTTGTTACTTAAAATTGGATTTTCATTGTTTTTTCTTAGAATGATTATTTGTTGTTTTCCTTTTCTGAAACCTTTTTTTCCTTTAAAGGGTTCCGCTTATATTTTCCAAAATTGTTTTAACAATTTCTCTCTCAACCTATTGATGCTTATGTTTTGTACCAATGAAAAAAATGAAAATCGCAGGGCGTAACTTGTTATATGGTTATGATAAAGTGAATTTGATAGAATCTATTTATACAATGAATTAACGATGAGTTTGAAATTGTTAATGAAAAATGTTTCCTTATTAATCCGCCTTTGTTCAGTGCTTCTGTAGTCGCATTAATAGAATGGGAAGACACTAAAATTTGGCTGATCTTTTCCTCCTCGTTCCTCTATATGATGACAAAGGGGTATTTTTTCTGATTTGGGGGCCCCTAATTTGTTGGCTATGGACTGTCATCCTTTGCCGGAGTGACTGGCCCGTTTGGCCAATGTAATGCTCGTGATAACGTTTGCATATAACTATGTATATTAAATTTTCTGGGTCGCACGAAAAATCATGTTCAATTTTGAATTTTGCACCGTATTTGATCTGAACTTCCCGGCCTTCTAATAGGTAGTTGCATACCCTGCAAAGTGGTCGGTTGCATTTTTTCATCTGAGGGTCTTTAATTGTGTCCAGCAGTTTTGCCCTCGTCAGTACCTTTTTTAGTTATTTAGGTTGTCGTTTACTTTTTATGATTGGATATTTTTGTAATAGGATTGTCCTTTAGTAGGATTGGTAGATTTAGTTGTATGTCTATGTAGATATCTGCGTTCTTTGGGTTGAAAGTTAAGATATAAGGGGTGACCTTTTTTTCCCTTTTGTTTCTAGGATTGTGCATCGAAAAAGCAAAACGAATTAACATCCACACAATCCTAGAAACAAAAAGAAAAAAAAGGTCACCTCCTTATATCTCAACTTTCAACCCAAAGAACGCAGATATCTACACAGACATACAACTAAATCTACCAATCCTAGTAAAGGACAAAAAAATGGAAAATCCGATTACAAAAATATCCAATCATAAAAAGTAAACGACAACCTAAATAACTAAAAAAGATACTGACGAGGGCAAAACTGCTGGACACAATTAAAGACCCTCAGATGAAAAAATGCAACCGACCACTTTGCAGGGTATGCAACTACCTATTAGAAGGCCGGGAAGTTCAGATCAAATACGGATCAAAATTCAAAATTGAACATGATTTTTCGTGCGACTCAGAGAATTTAATATCCATAATTACATGCAAGGGTTGCTACGAATATTACATTAGCCAAACGGGCCAGTCACGCCGGCAAAGGATGACAGTCCATAGCCAACAAATTAGGGACCCCCAGACTAGAAAAATACCCGTTGGCCAACATATAGAGGAATGCAGAGTACAAAATCTGCCAAATTTTAGTGTCTTCCCATTCTATTAATGCGACTACACAAGCACTGAAGAAAGGTGTTATTAATAGGGAAACATTTTTCATCAACAATTTCAAACCCATACTTAATTCATTGCATAAATAGATTCTACCAAATTCCCCTTACCATAAACGATATATATAGCAAGTTACGCCCTGCGATTTTCATTTTTTTCTTTGGTACAAAATATAAGCATCACTACGTGGAGAGAGGAAAAGTTAAAACCTTTTTGAAAATCTAAGCGAAACCAGTTAAAGTAAAAAGAAATGTCACAGAGAAACAATTTATACAAATTATATTTAATTCTTTGTATGAATTGTTTCTTCATGATATAACGTATAAGCTGCACATTCACGACATCAGATTCCGAGTACAGTAATAAACAGAATCTTAAATTCTGTGGAAAACTACTAAGACATTTTTAGTCTACTATTTGGATTATACTAAGTCCATTTCACTTTAACAGAAAAAATACATGCAACAAGAAAAATTCGTGGATTTATATCTTTTCAAAATTCAAAAAAAAAATCTCACTTCATCGATTTAAACAAGAACACTAACGTCGCGGTATCGCATGGTCTAAAACATATTCAACTGTCAATAAATAGCAAAAAAAAAAGATCTAAAACAAACATCTTTCAGTCTGCACATATTTTGTGTTAGCGTTTGTCTATCTATGGGAAAAATTGCGCCCTGAAGACAATTTAATAATGTCGAAAGTACTTGGCAGGTGTCTTCCATCTGACAACAACACGAATATAAGGATCTTATTATGTAAGGAATTCATAGTAAGTTAATGTCTCATTCAGCCATGTTAGCGAAGTGACTTCGCCATTATTTACATTAACATTGCTATTAAATCTTTGTATAAATTGTTTCTTCATGATATAAAATATAAGCTGCACACTCTTATATTTATGTATATATATATATATATATATATATATATATATATATATATATATATATATATTAATTAGTGGTAAATATGGAATTTGTAGGTCTGAGGAATTGGATCGTATTTACGATTCC
>CAHIKZ030000570.1:1405000-1432500 GCA_903632075.3 Acanthosepion pharaonis | reverse complement strand
GGTCTGTTTTTCTTTAATATATATATATATATATATATATATATATATATATAAATATAAATATAGATAACTAGACTCGTTTCGAAAAACCCTCGAATTTTTGATTTGCTAATCAAATCAATCTCGAGGGAAAAAAAGGTTTTAAAAAAAGAAAGAACTACAAACATGAACTTCTGCCGACAAAAAATCGCACAGATGCAGGTCTGAAGCCCAAAGAAAAAACCCCTATACGAGTAACAACTAACTAACAAAAGAGCTCAATACAACCGTAGAGCAGACCTAGATACACCTAGTGAGCCAGACAAACCTACCTAGGTTTCACCTAAACGGATCGTCAGGGAAATATATATAGTTTTATGGTATGCTATATTTATGGGATAAAGTGCTCAATATCAGAGACAGCAGTCTTGCTTAAATGTTGGTCAATTGGGTATTATGTATATGTGTATTGTTTATTTGAAACGGTTATTGAATAGGCGATAATGGTTATGTTCCCAATTATTTTAGTGGTTACTGAGTGGAAATAATTGTGAATCCGATTGCAGTTTTGTTGTTATTTTATTTGATAATGTTTTCTTTTAATAATTTTTACTCATTATTTATTATTAATTATTCTATGTTGTTAATTGTTATTATTACGTTTACTTGTGTTTATGTGTGCATTTGTAGTTTGTTAATTTGATTATTATTTACTTAATTTGTTTACTTGTTCGTTAATTTGGACTATTTTATTTTACTTAATTTGAATTTTTTTTTGACCATGTTTTAGTTTTCGATTTTTACATAACGTAATAAAAATTTGTTTTCGTGTCTGCATTTTGAAATGATTTCTGATCATTGATTTAGTAATTTGCGTTGGTCTGCGAAGGTAATTGTAGCCATTTTCTCCATCAGAAATGCGTTTACAGTTTTTGGATTTATTGCTGTAAGCTCTTGAAAATATATTTTCAATTGAGCACTGCTGAATGACAACGTAATTCTAAAAACAACGGCCAACTGCCTAAATGCGAAGCTCTTCAGTAAAATGAATGCAGCACTATGGCTACTTGACGTTTGTTTTCGTTTGTAAAAACAATACGCTAGATTTGGCTGAGGCATTCGTCGAGTGAAGATAGCTCAGTAGTAGAATCTCTGACTGACACCAAGCTGGTTATGTTTCGATCCGGGCTTGAGGCACACGGTTGTCTAGTCGCACCGAGGAGCTGCGAAACAGTACTGTCTGCAATTGACACACGTACGTATTTATTTTGTTGTAAGCTTTCATTTATGTGTGTGTGTCACACATATATATATATATATATATATATATATATATATATATATATATAACACAAATTTTTTTTCGTGTTTTAAAATTTTATTACTGGTAATGTATGGCTGGTAATAATTTCATAGTGTTTTGACACCAGTGTGAGGCTTAACTATTTGGCCATAGCTGGGACCCTAAAAGATGCTACCACCTCTGGTCCCAGTAGAACTGGGAACACCAGCAATTAAGAGGTAGTTCCGTACTCCTCGAAACCTCATAATCTCCTGCTGGATGCAGTTTATTGTTATGCCCAGTTTCATTGAGAGTGGGTCTTACCACTGTGCGGAGGTACAGTAGGCGTATTTTGAAGACGCAGCCAATAGAGCAAGATATATATATATATATATATATATATATATATATATATATATATATATATATATATAGAGAGAGAGAGAGAGAGAGAGAGAGAGAGAGTAAGAAATGGAGGGAGAAAAGAAAGCTAAAAATAACGTGATCGACTAGTGAGAACGTTAAAGTTGTTGCAGTTTTTGTGTATATATCTACTAGTGAGCTAGCCCAAATGACTTGACTCACTTTATAGTCCACCGATAGAAGGTTAACCAATCAGAAGACGTAAAATATCCAATCCGTCATGTATAAAGGCGGCCATTTTGTCTACTCTACCCGAATGTCCAGTCCAGCTTGTCAGGCGAAGAGAACCAGAAGGAGGAACTACGCTCTGCTACTTTTCCCAAAATATCCACTGCTAACCTGAACAACGCTTCCCTACTGTCTTCAAAATATTCACTGCTAACCTCTGGATTTTATACTCAAAGAGGATCGTCATCAAGAACAACAAACGTCTCTATTCTGAAACCACTTCGAATTTCATCGGCTTCGATTTGTTAAGGCGATTCTCGATAAAAAAAAAAAAATCAACCTGCGGCACCCTTATAAAGGGGTACCTGAAAACCTACCACGAGTTGATTCAAGCATCCGGAACAAAATTGGATGGACGAAACTGACCAGAATCGGTTCGTGCTAGCATGAAGTCAGAACTGACGTTAATCGAAGGTTAAGTGCAATGGCCTCATCACGACAACTATCACGATTGCTCCTAAAATCTGTAAGTGAAAACATGCTTCCTTTTCAATCGCTATTCGAAATCTGTGTAAATAGAAACACAACTATCTCAGCCACAAGAAATACCCTTACGACCATACCACGCTAAATGTCCGACTCTCGTACGATCATTAAGCAAGAGCCTTGACAGTACCTAAATGGACGAGTCTTGGAAATGCCAGGTAGCTGTAAGCGTGGATTCACAGGTAGTGTAATGGATAACAGCTCGGAATTGTTAATCGGAGAGCCGAGTTCCTGTTTTGTTCAATATATTCACGTACGCGAAATGTATGAATGCACCTCTTCTCCCCCAGCTATGGGATAATTAGTAAGAATTGCATTAGTAAACCTTCTTATCACTCAAAACTTCTAAAAGACAATCTAAAAAAAACTTAATGGGGAAACTGAGTTGTTACATTCAATACCTCAAAAAGAAAACTAGTAATATTCCACCAACACCGGGCAGAACTTTTGTTTATCGCCATAGACGAGTCTTTTCTCAAGGAGGTCCCATTGCATTTAATGCCTATTTGGACTTAAACTCTCCACAAACTTCAAGTGTCTAACCATCTATCGCTAAAGATGCTAGGAAGATGGTCGAATCCCACTGCCGCTTCAGTAACTGACTCCTCTTGCTATATGTTTAGAAGAGCCAATTCTTGACAATGTCCAAAAGCCTTTACCCGGCCCTGTGGGACATTATCTTCCAACCTACAACACTTTTTCTTACAAACGAGACTTTTCAAGCCTATCGCTACTCTCTCGCCTTTTGTATGGCAAATGTTCTGACGAGTTACATTTCTTAGTTTCACCAACTTTAAACTTCTCAAACGATAAGTTCCAATTCTTCCCACGGACCATTAATTTGTGGAACCGACTTCCAAGAGGATGCTTTCTATTTTCCAATTTTAAACTCTTCAAGTATAACGGTAACCGTCATCTTGCGCACATAAACGGCGCCTTTTTCATCTCAGTCTTAAATCTCACACAACAATCGCCTCCAGTAACCTTTTAACTTGAGTGAATCTTGGACATTAGTGAAACAATAAATGCAAAGATTTGACTTAATGTTTTTGGATTTGCCTATTGATCTTTTTCCCACAATTTGGATCGACTACTCCATTTTACCTACTCAAAAATGGTATAACGCCCGAAGATGTTTCACGGATGGGTCAGTCAAAATGTAACGTTAACCAAGGTAAAAATATAAAAAAGAGGGTCCTGTTTTCGAATAATTTTGGATATATTGATTATTCTTGTGAAATGTTAAAGAATATATTTATAGAATAGTTATTTATCTCTTCAAAAATATAAGGAGACAGATACAGATATTTTCAAGGATGACGAAGACTTGCTAGAATACACGCCAAATAATGACCTGGACGACCTCCAGTGTCAAACTGACACATCTATTCGAAATTAGACATGAAATTGTCTCATGTGGTATTTGATGGAATGTAGCAATTGAAACACTTTTTTATTTGATTTTAATTCGAAGAAAGGAAGAAAAGAAAGAAGAAAAATAACGATCGTATGAAGAGAAAAAAAAGAAAAAAAAGCTATTAAGAAAGAAAGAAAGAAAGAAAGCGGAAGGAGGGAGCGAAAGAAGGAAGAAAGAAAGAAAAGAAAGAAAGAAACTAACGATCGAAAGAAGAGAAAAGAAAAAGGAAAAGCTATTAAGAAAGAAAGAAAGAAAGAAAGAAAGAAAAGAAAGAAAAGAAAGAAGGAAGGAAGGAAGGAAGGAAGGAAGGAAGGAAGGAAGGAAGTAATAAATAAATAAATAAATAAAGAACGAAAGAAAGAAAGAAAGAAAGAAAGAAAGAAAGAAAGAAAGAAGGAAAAAAGAAAGAAAGAAAGAAAGAAAGAAAGAAAGAAAGAAAGACAGAAAGAAAGAGTAAATAGAAAGAAAGTGAAATCTGGAATAGAAAGAAAGAAAGAAAAAGAAAGAAAGAAACAATAAATGCAAAATAAAAGAAAATAACAAAGAGGAAAGAGATAGAGACAAATAAAGAGAATGAAAAAAAAAACTCCATAAGGACATAGAAAGAGAAAGAAGAAAAACTAGATTGTGAAATAAAAGCAAAAGAAAGAAAAGAAACTGAATGACAGAGAAAGAGCAAAGAAAAAAGAAAGAATAGGAAGTGAAAGACAAAAAATAGAGAAAAACGTAGATAATGAATAAAAGAGGGAGAAAATGGAAAATGATGGAAAGCAAGAAAGTGATATTGTTCTTACAATTTGAAGGAACGCATGCAAAAATACAACTCTTCTCTTCCTTGCTATGTTTATGTTTTTTCAAGGTCATTTTGATTTCATAAATTTTCTCCAGTTCTTCAGTTTCATTACCAAAATCTTTTTTCCTGGGCAATACAAGGTAGTCTTACTAGTTTTAATAATTCAGTTTACGTACGAAACAAACTTATATACGATCAAACCTACTTTTTGAAAATTGCAGATTTCAAATCTCCAAGAGGCAAATTCAGCGTACACATTCCATGAAATGCAATATTCATGAGTTACTCTTTATATTCATTTTTTTTTTTTTGCACTGACCGTATGTAGAGGTGGGTGGGCAATCAATCATCATATCTTCAACTTCATACCTCAAGAACTTTTAGTAACATATCGAGTAAAGAAAACTTGGTAAGTAAAAGTTGGCATATTTTGAAGGAAAGGCCATTGCCTCAAAGATATTTCTTCTCTCAGAGAAACCGTTCTTTATGCTGAGTTTAAAAGTTGTCTAAAAGACACACAAAAAAGAAATTCTCCTGCCGATGTTTTTCATTTATGTTTCAAAACTATTTAAATAGAACTGAAGGCAAAGAAGGAGGAAAGCAGACTTCTTATATGTGCCGTGTCCCTTCAGAGTGTACGCGATCATGGCTCTCCACAATTTCCTTTCCTCTTTAGCTCTTAGTAAATGTCTTCTCGCTATCCCCCTCCGAATCGTTACGTTGGTTCTGCACTACTTTCTTTTGTCTCATTTTTCCTGTGAGTGTTAAATTTTCCAAGCCTTCTTTCCTCATTATGTGTCCTATAAATGTCAACCGTCTCTTTCTGATGTTAATTATAAGTGTCTTTCTTTTTGTTTCCATTTTCTTTAAAGCTTAAACATTGCTTACATCTTTGGACCATAGTTTTCTCAGCATTCTTCTGTAGAACCAAGATTTTTACGTTAAAAGTCTCCTTATCCATGAGCAGCTTGTTCACAATTTAATGATATATAGGTGGTCCAACAGTACATAACATTTAAGTGCTCTTGTTTTTAGCTAGATTTTCATTTTTTCTTAAGACTTTGCTTAGCTTTTGGAAGGCATGTTTCGCTATCCCATTATACATTCAGATTTCGGTGTCGATTCGTTGATAGTTTCATCTTTGCCCTCGCTTGATTATCGCCTCTCTAATGTGTAATTCGTATGTCGGGCTGTTTTTTTGGGTTCTTTTTTTACTGACAACCATTCGTTCTTCATACAATTTATGTTTAGTCCTTTCCTTTACTACTTACTGGAAGAGGTTCCGTATTTTCATTTCCGTGTCTGCTATCATCACTCTGTTCTCTGCAGAATTAAAACAATTATTATTATTAAATTTTCTTTCTTGTAGTTCTTAAGAAGTAATGAATGCTAGAGAGCTCCTTTGTTATTTAACGTCTACCTTCCTATATGGCAATGAATGGTGGACAATTCATCAGCAACGAAGACACGTCTTGATATAGCTGAAATGAATTATTTATATTATTCAGACTGTTATACTCATCTTCATTCGTAAAGTTTTGTCCATTATACGCTCTGGCCATCTTCAGGTGATTGGAATTTTTCTTCAATACCTGTTTGTATCTCTCAGATGTGTTATTATGATTATGTACATTAATTTACATTATTCGGACTGTTATCCTCATCTTCATTGTCATATTCACAAGGACACATGGCCCAATGGATAAAGACGTTGTTTAGATCCAGTGACTAGCTTCTAGTGATATAATGGCTGTCTATATCTCTGAGATGTGGTATTATGATTATTTGCATTATTTACATTATTCGGACTGTTATCCTCATCTTCATTGCCATATTCACAAGGACACATGGCCGAGTAGATAAAAACGTTGTTTAGATCCAGTGACTAGCTTCTAGTGATATAATGGCTGTCTATATCTCTGAGATGAGTTATTATGATTACTTGCCTTATTTGCATTATTCAGACTGTTATCCTCATCTTGATTGCCATATTCACAAGGACACATGGCTCAGTGGATAAAAACGTTGGTTAGATCCAGTGACGAGCTTCTAGTGATATAATGGATGTTTATATTTCTGACATGTGCTATTATGATTACTTAAATTATTTACATTATTCGGACTTTTATACTCATCTTCATTACCGTATTCATAACGTTTCGGTCATTGTACGCTCCAGATTTCTTCAGGTGATTGCAATTTTCCTTCAGTATCTCTCTATATTTCTGAGATGTGGTATTCTTATTACTTACACTATTTACATTATTCGGACTGTTATCCTCATCTTCATTGTCATATTCTTCAAATAGTGCTTTCAGTTGTCTGTATTTTTAAAAAATCATTTACACCCTAAGCAAGAAAGAAAAGCCACTAAGACATAAGGGGTTACTGGGTGTGGAAGAATTAGGAACAGAAACTTTACTAATGAGCAGGAAGTGGGAAGACTAATCAGGAAGCTAGTATATAGCAATTGACTTTAAATTACATTTTTTACAGATTAAAGTTGGCTGGAAAGAACTGAGACAGAATGGAGTTCCCTAAGCGAGAATTGTGAGAAAGAAACTATTATTAAAGAACTTGTGGTTACATCTAGCCAGCTAAACAGTAAATTGATGAGATCTCGATGCCGGTCTAGTACTGCACTTAAATTCAAAATGTGTAGGTACCATAGCGAAGAGCTTATTCGAACAATTTCCATTGAAGTATTTATAGAAAAGACACAGAGAGGCAACCTTACGGCGGTGAGAAAGTTGCAGGCTATTTTTATTTTACAAAGATGTATTGCTGGTAATATTTTTTTCTTTATTTTTTTTAAATGTATTAATGGCAATATATACAGTGCTGTTCGATAAATATGACTCACCTTATCCTTTGAATTTAGCTCAACTTTCTTTTCATCAGAGAACATTCTTCCAGTCTTCTACGGTGAAATCTTTGTAATAGTGAGCCCATTCAGGTCTCTTGGCTTTATTGGCTTTGCTTATTAGCGGCTTAAACCTTCGTGTACAAGATTTGTAGACTTGTTCTGACGGACTGTTGAAGAGGCAAGACTAACACCTTGCTCTTCGCTTAGACTGGCTGCAATTTCTTGGCTATTTATAGTCCTGTTCTTCGCAACTTCTCTCTTGATTACCCTGCCAGTTCTATCGTCAATCTTTTTCTTTCGTCCCCTTGTTTCCTTCCTTGGAGCAGGAGTGGCATCATTATGTGCCCTAAGCACTCGAGAGACAGTTGATTGCGAGGTTATAGCAATTTCTGCAATTTCTCTCGTAGACTTGCCTGCCTTTGAGAGGGCAATAATAGATGCATTAAGTGGTTCTGAGTGGCTATTTCAAGCTTTTTTTATACTGTATGAGACTTTCTGGAATATTCTGGAATACTCTAGATTTAATTTAAGCTGTTCTAGAATTCTCAAGAATATTGTTCTTAGTGAATTGTAAAATATTTTTCAATATTTTGTCAAAAGCTCTTTAAATCTACCAGTTTAATCATTAGAATGCGATATCTGAGTCACTTTTTTTGCACAGAGTATTTTCCTGAATCTCATTTTATCCAAATTTATAATTATCAATAGAATACCTTAGGGTGAATAAATTTTTTTCCTAGGTGGTCGGGAAGGGGTCTTTATATTAATAAGATTATTTATTATTTTAACCCCAGAAACAATAGACAAAAAATATTTTTATTAAAAAAAAATCAGGTGAGTCACTTTTATCGAACAGCACTATATATATATATATATATATATATATATATATATATATATATTACGAATATTTATTTCTGGCAATTCCTTTACTATGAAAATCCATTGCTGCCACTTCTATTACAGAATATAATTTTAGACTTTCATAGTGTTTTGTCCTCAGTTTTGGGCCTAACAATTTGTCCATAGCTGGGACCCTAACAGGGGCTACCACTCCGTGCCAAGGTGGACCTGGAAACGACTGGAATTAAGAGGTGGTTCCACACTCCTCAAAACCTCCCGATCAGAGGCCTTCATACCGGATGTAGTTTATCGTCAACCCCAGGAAAAATCAGTAATCTAAAAAATATATATGAAAAAGTGAATATTTAAATATCTCGAAAGATCAGACAATGGAAAAAAAAAACAATGGAAAATTGAAATGTCGGTTCAGAATAGATAACCTTAGAGACCTTTGGATTTTATTTAGAATCTCGAGATATATAACGGGAGCAATACACAAGTTATGGCAGAAATACACACATACACACACACACATACACAGACACACATCTATATATATATATATATATATATATATATATATATATATATATATATATATATATATATAATCTGATGACAGTAAAACTGACAGACGCAGCGACTCATTCACAAATAAAAAAAAAAAATGACTGTTTTTCCAGCGGGATTTTTTCGTTTAATCAAAATGAATTATTCTTTGATACCCAACAGATTTACATTCTGAAATCAAATTAACACGGACACCTTTCAAATCACAACACATACCGACAGACATTTAAAGAAACCTTTTTCACAGTGGTTTTTAGAATGTACTATTTATTGTTTGTGTAAGTCAAAATGTACTTTATTAATGTTTACCAAACCTCTAGTTTAGAGCCCAAGACAAAAAGGGTAGATAACCGAGTAAGATTGCTTTTACTACACAGCAGTAGCAATCAGCCGAACCCTTTATATATCGAATCGATATATATATATATATATATATATATATATATATATATATATATTATATGTTTTGAACAATAAAAAATATTAAAAAATTAAGATTTTCAGACACACTGGGTTGTATATTAATATTTTTCTTTTTTATTATTTCAATTAGATTCTTTGTCTATGTTGTGTATGATACACCTAATTTACATAAGCGGACTACCGACCATATAAATATGGGTTGGTACCGGAAGACGGGGAAGATAGTAGAGATTAAGAAATTGAATCCAGAGACTCTGCCCGACTGCGATTTAGTCAACCCATTATGCAGGAACAGTCTTCCCAAGAATATACCAAACTAACTGTAAATATTGTGTACCTATTCTTTGTTTCAATACATTTTGTTAACGTACATTTTGTGTTGTATTATTCCATGCTTATTTAAGCTTCAACAGTCTAGTTTCAGCCTGCATAGCCATCATCACGAGAAAAAAAAAATTCTGCTTGTTTGTAGCAGTATATATATATATATATATGTGTGTGCTTACATATATATATATATATATATATATATATATATACTCGTTTTTATGCATTCACTATATATAGTGTGCTGATAGTTGTTTCACTGTGTCATGCTAGACAATTTTTCTTGATAGAATCTATGTTACATATCTACACGTCTACCATTCGCCCATGCATTATGCAGTATTACTATTACAACAAGGCCTGGTGTTCCTGCCCTTTCTTTAGAGATCCTTGACAAAATCAAAAGAAAAATCTGCAATTTTATTGGTCACTTTATATCACCGCCGTAATGTAGCTTCTCTATGCCTTTTCTATGAATCATTTCATGGTAAATGTTCTCATGAATTCGTCTCAATGGTCCCTAGACGTTATGAATTTTAGCAGTATTAGACTGGCGGCAAGGTCTCATTCCTTTACAGTTGAAATAGCTAGATGTAACCGTAACTGCAACAGTTTTGTACAGAACCTGGACCACTCGACATTTACGTTTACTAGAAGCGATTCATATTAAATCACATCAACTGACGCTGTGCAAACAGAAAAAGCATTTTATTCGCTCTCTCTCTCTTTTAGGGTGTGTGTCTGTTTTACACACACAGGGAACCATTTAGCTTTTATTCGTATACTAGCCGAGATCCCCGGCATTGCCCTGGTGTAAATAGGTGCAATTGTCTATCCGCACCCCCTGTATACTCACACCACCTGTCTAGAAATGCCTGCCTGCGTCCCCGCTTGCATGCACCATCTGTTGGTCTACTAAGCTAATCCCCTGTTATCTTTTTACGCTATGTCCTTCGCAAGCGTTTGATTGTTCTTAATAAAGGAATCCCATCAATAAAACATGTTTGTGTGGTCGATGCTCGGGGTTAAATTGTTTCAGTGTTTTAGATATTTAGTAAATTTCCTATGACCATAATTACTTTCAAATAGTATGCCATTGTTCACAAATCTAATAATCAAACAAAAACAGGGATAAAGCGTCAGAGCTTGATTAAACTGCAAGTGCAAACGCATGACCACTCTCCTTCTTCGCACGTTTACTGCAAAGCTGGGTTTAATATTCTTCAGGATTTTTTTTTCCATTTTAACAATTCAGTAATCCTTATCAAAACAATCTTTGCATTAAAGGTTGTTCAAATGCCAATTTAGGATGAAATCATACGGAAAAACTCTTGGCTAAATGGAAAAAGACGATTTTGAACCTTGTTTGACGCAGATTTCGTCCACTTAACTGAAATATTCTAAACCAATCAATCACGCAAGGCAATGTGTGTGTCATATGTAATTTACTTGGCAAATTTGGAAAGCACCGGATGAAGAACGAGATACCGAAAAACAGGCTTTTTGTGGTTTTCGTTATATGCGGGGAAGCGAGGATCTTATTTCTTCCAATGATGGCAATGTTTGAAGAAAATCGGATAAAAAATGATAAAGTTATTCATGTTTTTATTTTAAGTAGTACGAAAAACTCGACTTTTTTAGCGTTTGCATTTCTGTGTGTGTGTGTGTGTGTGTGTGTGTGTGTGAAACCCATGTCACAGGAAAACTATCAAGTACTCTATATAAACTTCGTAACATGAGATATGTTTTGCATTAAGTGCAAAGAACATCAGTTCGGCCAGTAAAAATTTTGTTCGCGTATAAATTTGCCTTGTTTTTTTTTGTAAAAAGACGTAGCCACCTTCAGTTTTATCGATTTTTTTCTGGCAAAACCAGGGGAGCTGGAGATTAAAAACTTAGTCCTAACCTAACTTGATAAATGTTCATCATTTGTGTATAATTACATTGAAATCGGTCGAGAAATGGAGCCATGTATAAGCATCATGAACCCACAGAGACAGACACACACACACACACACACACACACACACACAGAGAAATATACGTAGACATCTTCTTTTTTATAGATACAGATATCTTCATCTTTCTCCCCTATGTTTTATTAAGGAATATTAGACTGATAAATTTGAATTTTAGTCGTAGTTCCTTTTTTTTTTATCCTCCGCTCATATTTTCTTTTGCAGTGCGAATTGTGTTTCCTTTTGCCAATCAATTTTGTTAATGTAGTCTTCTTCTGATGTGTCAACCGAAAAAGATCTCTTACAAATGCCTTCGTGCATCCTCAAACCTCTCTCTCTCTCTCTCTCTCTCTCTCTCTCTCTATATATATATATATATATATATATATATATATATATATATATATATATTATAAATTAACTGGTTTAAAATATGGTTTCTTTGCTATACGGAAATTATCATGTTTCAAAAACCAAAGCTAAAAACTTCAAATTTAATTATATAATTAAATTAAAAGCATTAGTTCTGTTTCATCTTCAAGCGAATTTTGGAATAACTTATTTTAAAATTTTAAACGCACATACAATTCATACTTTTTTGTTTTCAAGAATACAGAGAAATCCAATCATTTAGACAGGGCCGGTAAAGTGTTATTAATTATTATTGTATCAATTATGAGTTACGTTCGAAAAAGAGGTTAAGTTTAGGGAGGGTAGGGGTGTATTTTTCAACAAATTTTGACATCCGTTCAACGCATGTCGTCTGTTTTTTTTTTTGTTTTTTTTATCAACGAGAAAACGTTTATCGGCATTTTTTCCCGTTAAATTCGTGCTTGTATGCTTAAATATTCTTTCTAAAATGGCTGTTTGGGTTAGAATACGTTATATTGAAGTACAATTTTAAAATATCATTTTTACTCTTAATTACTAATAGACTATATTTCTTTTTAAAACAAATAAATGTAATAGAATTACTTAAATTATATAAAAATTAAAGGACATGGGTCATTTAATGACCTACATATTCTAGCATTTCTTATTAATTTTCATTTTACGGTAAAGAAAACCAATAACTTAAAAGAAACCAATAAAACATCTACAGTAAAATGGAAAGGCGACCTGACGATTGCGTCTAGCATGAAACAGCCAGTCGCCACTGAGTTTTGACTTCAATGGTCATATATATATATATATATATATATATATATATATATATATATTCAGTAATGGAAGTATGGCCATATACACTGAGGGTTACTTTCCGGTCACTCTCTTTTATACCATCTTTGGTTTTATAACTATATAGTTCCTTTATATATAAGGACTGTAAGCAAATATATGGATATAGATCCGACAGTATGAAAAAAAATCAAGCGTTCCGTTTAAATATGATCACGTGATCATATTTAAACGGAACGCTGATCTTATATAAAAATTTCAGTTATCTGTTTGAATTAGTTGTGCTCTTATGTCCATCATCTTTTCATGTTGAATTTTATATGTTCTAATGTTAATTATGTTTTATGAATATGTCCTGATGATGGTCTAAAATAGACTGAAACGTCCGACGTTGACTTTATATTAACATTAATACAGCATAATTAACATTAATACAGCATAATTGCATATTAAGATTTTTGTTTGTTTTTTTCTGTATATTTTTCTTCATATAAGGTCTGTGTAAGATTAATGCAGTTACATATTTATCTTGTATGATGTATTTGTACCTTTGCGTGTATTGGAATACATAACTTTGTGTGGTGACTTGTGTATATTTACACATTGTTATGTGTACCTATGTACACATTCGCATCTTTATATGCATACGCTTTTCCCCTCTGTTTGTCCTTAATTTTATTTTTCTGCACCCCCCCAGTTTTTAACAATAGATTGCCAGATTTTTATCCAAAAGTTTTATACTTTTATTTGTTCCTTTCCTTTTTTTCTTTTTCTATTTATTTCATTTAATTATATTTTATTGCTATATATCCCTTTGTTCCTCTACACTTTTTTGTCTCCTCAGATGTTATCCTTACTACAGTCCTACCCTCTCACATTGACAGGTTATTCCTACTACTGCACGTTGTTCAAAAATTGACAAATTGGTTCAATTCAACGATTTTCGACCACACTAACTACACGTCTTCGCCACTCCGCAATCTATAACACTCTGCATCTATGTTTACAATCTTATTCCCCCACCCCCTGCCAATAAGAATAGACCGGCCTAACCCTTTTACACCGATCAACATTTTAAATTTAAGTTTATTTTCATAAAAAAGTTTCACACAGCGAGGAATCCAGCAGAGAAATGGTTTTTAGTAATAGTATGATCTCCACCAGAAAATACACCGTCCCCAAAAACATCTGTCGGTGAGTAATTCCCATTTTTTTGTTTATTTCTCGTTTCGTTGATGAAGAACACCGACGTGTCTGAAAATTCCGAATTTAAGCCATTTTTCCGCTACTTCATTTCTGTCATATGATTTATAATTAATATTTAATAAATGTTTTTCGTACTGATTATATTGGTACCCTTTCGTTTGTTGTTGTTTTATTAACTAACCTGTCTATTTTATATGCAACAGAAAGAGAGACCCCCCACCAGGTGGGTTTATTAATCAACGGTTCTAGAGGATTGGGAAGAAGGTACTAATTAGTTTGGTAGAAGGAATTCCGGAGTAATTCCAGAAATAAGTTTTTACTTAGTTGTTTCTGGGATTGAATTATTAATTAACTAGGTGAATTAATTCCAGAATAATTAATAGACGGGTTCGTTAGGTAAAGCTTGTGATAAATGGTGAATTCAATTTTGGGTGGTCTGCCGGGCGAAATCCAGCCAGCGCCCTCAGACGAGATAGGTGCTTTTCGCCGGGCTTAAGTGGACGTTGTCTGCGGAAAACCCAGCAGGGAGTCCGAATCCGATTTTAGTACCTCTTGAAAACTGGTTTCCCCCGGCACTTCGGAGATCCGGCTAAAAAAATATGGTGGTCCAGGCGATTTGCATAAAAAATTCGTGGGCGGTGCCAAAAAACTGCTTAGCTCCGCCTCTCTCTATATAAGTGACCTGCACGCTTGGGTTGAGCAGATGAGATCGGAGATCAGATCGGATAGGATCGGAGAACGCAAGAGAAGCGGTAGACGCGGCAGAGAGAGAGAGAGAGAGAGAGAAAGCGAGAGAGATCGCAGATCAGAGACCGCAGGTCAGAGGTCGCAGATCAAAGAACGCGAAGGAAAACGCGGCGGAAACGGCTTAGTGGGTCTTGCTGATCTGCGGCAAAAAGTCCGAATCGTACCCAGAAATAGAAATCGAACCCGTGCGAATCCTGATAACTTCGTCAACAAACTGTTATATTAGAGGGGGCGGACGAAGAACCACGACTTATCTCCCTTAATACAGCCGAATTTCGACCGGCATAATTGTGTCTTTCTGTCTCTGTGACGTTCCGACCCAAAAGAGTGAATCTCGTTAAGACAGTTTGTATTCATACAATTTCGTTGGTAGTGATATAAAAACAGTGGCCTTAAAGGGCTCTTTGTACAGGAACCGAAAGTGTTGCTTATATTTGTTTTTTCTTTCTTTGTGCCCTTGCGGTTACAAGAACCTTTCTGCATAAATAGCGATTTCTTCCAGCGTGGAGCCCAGCAATTTTATTCATCCTACCTCCGGATCGTTCTGAGGGATCGAAATACTGCTGTTCGGATCAAAAATCCACAACGTGGCGGATAGTGGTGGTTCCTTCAGTTCACCGGAGGAGGACCGGGTGGTTTACTTTTCGGCCAGAACCACCGGAGAGACAGGACAGAGCTGTAGCCGGAAGGGCTTCTACGTCATATATATATATATATATATATATATATATATATATATATATATATATATACTAATTCACGGTCAGGTACCTTATAGTGAAATTCCACCAGTCTTACTGTAAACACTCGGCCAACTTTCTTCATAAACAACGAATACAAAATTCTGAACACAATATCATATATTAAAAAAAAAAGGAAAACTATTTTTTTAAAATATATGTAAAATATGTAATAAATACATTATCTCGGAAGCTCAGGCAATAGAGCAAATGACCATATGGATTTATTTAACAAAATAGGATTTAGAAATTTTGCGAGCCATGGATGGAAAGACGTATTCCTGAAAACATTTTGCTCTTTCTAACCTAGATTGATTACGGCTAAAATAAAAATAAAAAATAAACAAACTGTTTACTTCCGCTAGTAAATGTTGGTACTGTAGTGAGTATAGCCCTCTGTTGTTTGACTGTCGAGGAAAAACCTAATAGTAGCAGTCTAGTTGCAGCACCAGCTGACTGGCGCCTTTTGCTCATCTGCAACCGTTCATCTAACTAGTATTTTTGTTGTGATTTTCCAAGTGAATGTTAGATGTGGCACAAAGCCGAAAGAATGGAGCCCCCATTGATGATCAAAATCCTTATTCAGTTTTAATTGATCTAGTGAGACAAGCTTGTTAACCATTACACCACGTCGAAGGGCCCAGATATGATTTTCTAAGTGTAGCTTAGATGTAACACATGGCCAACGTATGTGGCACCCAGTGCGGATCAAAATCCTTATTCAGTTGTCTTTGATCTAGCGAGACAAGCTTACAAACCATTACACCCCGTCGAAGTGTTCCAAACAATTTTCTAAGCGTATGTCAGAAGTATGGCACAAGGACGAAAGTGTGGAGGACGCAGTGAGGATCAAACTCGCTATTCGGTAGTAAATGAACCTAGCGTGACAAGCTCGTTAACCATTGCACCACGTCAAAGTACCCCAACATAATTGCTTCAATGCAGCAGAAGACTGGAAATCGAGTGAGGATCGAACTCACTACTCAGTCGTAACTTATTTAGCGAGTCAATCTTACCAACACGTTGAAGTGCCCTATGAATGGTATTCGTATGTTTTAGAAACGGATGAATTCGGACACTGCAGTTAACAAAGGGGTACCTTTTCCACAGAAAAGACTCCTATCACATTATCCTTATATCATAGAATAATTATTTCATGATTTCTTTTTTTACTATTTCGCCATCGCTCTGTATCGTTTTGTTGAAAACTTATAGCCAGTTATAGATACTTCTTAGGTAGTGACGCTTGAATAGTGACTATGAAAAGCAATTACATTCAAGATGAATCTTACCTACGCCTCCGATTTTTCCTCCAACCACATTTCAATTTGCTGCTTATTAGATTCTGAAAAAAAATTGCAATTCCCTCATTTTGCCCCAAACCCCAAGAGTACAGTATACTAATAATCTGCTAGGCGAACTCAATAAACATTTATCTACACCTTGATGCGGTATGTACTTACACATCTTACTTTAATATGTGGATATTATTTTAACGTACCCAGAAAGGATTGAATTCACTACATAACAGTATTAAATAGGCTCGGATAAGTCGCAGATCATTACATTACGGCAAAGTTCTCAATATGCAAGTCGTATAGTAAATTAAATGCTTAACAATACGTATATTAATTTACTAATGTTAGCGATAGTATCAGTATTGTTAATTAGTGTTTCATGTTGGGTTTTTATTTCGTTTTTCTAATAAGACTTCTGCTCTTCACTCGTGAACAGCTGTTAATATCTTTTCTCTACTCTGCGTTGCATTTTTCTCAGCTCCCATTATAGCAGACTTCACAATGTTTTATTTTGTCGGCATCCTGTTTTCCGTCCTTTCCCATTACAAAGAGTCTGAGGGTGTACCCTTTTAGGGGCTTCTTCTTCTTCACCACCACACCAGAAATCTCAAGCAAGTTTCAAAAATAAGAAGTGGAAACTAACCATCACATGTAATACCTGACTGTTAGCAAAATGAAAACTGTGAAGGATATGAATAACAAAAATTACCACTTGAATACCGGTCAAAAATGATCTTAGAAATACGGAGTTTAATCAAAAAATATCGGGACTGTTACTGTGGTAACAGAGCTAAAATAGGAAGATGGGAGCCGCTTGGCAAGACTGCTCATGCACGTTAAATTATAACGTTCTCGCTCGCTTCTGATGTTTACAGCTGTCTTTGGAAGGAAAGTGTGTAGAGTGTGGTCGTCACAGGTTCCATTAGCAACCATGACTTGTGCAGCAGTTTTGAACCAAGCGCAACATTCCCTTATTTCGACAAACACCATATTCTCAAGATCACGCCCCTTGCTACATTTCTTCCTTCAGAAATAAAATCCCCCTTGAAAGGAACAAGACTTGAAGACTTCCAGGAAATCCAAGAGAATGCGGTGAGGCAGCTGCTCGCTATCCCCCAAAAAACAATTCCAGATATTCTTCCATCAATGGAAATGACGCTGGATAAAACGTGTCACTTCAGAAGGGAATACCTTGAAGGAGTTTGAATTCTGAGTTGATATGTTTTGTAGTTTTCGTTTTAAGCACTAGTCCCGATACTTTTTGATCAGTACTCATAAAAACTGATATTTGATAATCAATCTCCTTTCTGACATTGAATGGTAGTTGGCAGATTTGGTTTAGCGGCATATCAACTCCTGTATGGGTTATTTAATGCCGAAATCTAAATATTTTGAAGATAATATTATGGCTTCTGCTAACTATATTTTGAACGCAATTGTATGCCTTCAATTACAGGTAAAATGTTTTGTTAGTAATTCAACTACAAATAAGTATTTGTTATACTTTTTACTATTAATATGTATTGTTGGTAGTGTTTTTATATCAATACGTATTTTTGGTAATTTCTTTATATATATATATATATATATATATATATATATATATATATATATTTTATATAAATATGTAAATTTTATATAAATATGTCATTTTATTCATAAATATATCATTATCTTATATTTAAAAAAGTAGTTCATACTTACATAATGTTTGTTTTTGTTTGGTGGGTCACTATTTGCCCATAGCTAGGAACCGTACAGGTGCTACCACCCGGGTCAGGGTGAACGTGGGAACAACAGCAGTTACGTGCTTTCACTCTCTTTAAAACCTCTGCCTTTCGGCCTGACGTCGTTTATCGTCTAACCCAGGACTGTTGAATGATAGTTACCGATGAAGAAAAGACTTGAAACAAGAAAACGAATAGCATGAAGTGATCATCTGTCGTTGAGAGATATACATATTAGAAGACTACTGAACTAGTCATGAAAATAGAACTACATTACAGTAAACGTTTACGGAGTCCATCTTCCTGCACCTCGAGAACATTCTATTGCAACGTCTACGGCATGAAAGCACTGAAGCAACTTGGAACAATATGTTCCATTACGTCCAAATAGAAATTAAGACTTGAAATCACAGAACTTTACCGACGAATGTGGAGCATACAGTTGACAGAGTATGTGACAAGTAAGTATCTTCCAAGCAGAATACAAGCCATAAGGTAACATTTTAAACGAGAAAAGAAGACTTGGAGAATGTAACACACACACGGATGATACACAGAAGGCAAGAAAAGAGGAAAGTTGTATGTAAGCTAATTATTTCTGCGAGCCAAATATATTAAATCTTAAAGAGTGCTGTGAAGAGCCGTGATCACCTGTGTCGTGAAAGACAATAACATTGCGAGAATGCAGTGTGGGGCAAAGAAAACAAAACTTGAGAAGTGTGAAAGAAATTTCGAATTTTGTTTGATGCTACTTGTATTTACTTTGCAAGAATAACCATGTTAAAAGTACCAACATATTAATCTATGTACTCTGTTTAAAAAATCTCTTGCCATTGATATACTACGATGGATGTCTGAGAGGAGAACGGGTGATTGGAAATTTTGGCGGATGGGGGATTCTCCGATAAATACTTTAACTTCCCAGATCACTAAAGAAGCTGAAAAATACTCGACATTGTACCATTCCAGAAATTATCTGACTCATCCGAGAATACATTAGCTTTCATCATCATCATTCAACCGGAGTCGGGACCATCGAGCCAATACGAACGAGCCTTTCTTTATCTGTATAGTATATGCTACGCCAGAACTATATATACTTTTGAACTCAGAGTTACTTTCTCCTAGACCAGTTGCCACCAAAGGCTATGGAACCCAGTCTATCCTGCTATTTACCCATAGCTGAGGGGATAAGAAGAGGACCCATATTTTTCCCAAGGGTATTTTTACGTAAGTGAATGTAATGGATCCGATTGGAATTCGAACTCGGATCTCAGATTCCTCAAACCGAGCTGGTATTCATTAATCCACCGTGCCTCCATTACCTTTACAAACCCCCGAGCAGACCCCAAATGAATTATTGCTATCAAATCCTCTTTCCACCTTTGATAAAGTTCAAATGCCTTTGTGCACCCTTATTAATGATGAATTGTTTTCAACCCTGCAACCTCTTTCCTGCAGACGAAACGTATGACAGATTTTCGGGCGAGCAACAATCCTTGATTCCACCAGACCAGATAGGACCAGCCAGGTTAAGTACACTGACGCGCCACATTATCAAAGGAATGGGACTTTCCGAGGTAACCCATTTGGCGTCGCGGATTCGGAGTGGCCGATTCGTCGTAGCCGAGTCGACATAGGAAATTTTTCGGCAGAGCGACAATTAGGCGTCAGATTACTACTTCGTCGTTATAGTCAAATTTGTTTTCTCTCTCTCTCTCTCTCTCTCTCTCTCTCTTCCTCACTCTATCTCGTTTAGTAATCAAATCAGTACTTCATCGTTATATGCTCATAATTACGCAATGAAGAAGTAATTTTTAAGATTAAATTGCTTTACTAAGTTTTTTTTCTTCCTTTAAATACAATAATTTTAATTTAAGTCTTTAATTTACATTATTCCATTAGGATCCTTAATTCGCTAAATGAATAAAAAGTCGTATTGAAAGTTGGGTGTTTTCAATGCTTTTTTTTCTTTTTGTTTGTTTTTTGGTGGAAGGTTGCCTCTGGTCAATGACAGTGACATCAAAATAGGCTGGCGCTTAAACAGCTATGCTGAATAATCCAATTATTTTTTCTGACGCCGAATCAGCGACGCCAAATAGGCTACGTGATGTGGACCCAAAGTTGGGACCACGGAAGGAAAACACGGAACACGGATTAGAGGTCAGAAAGATATATTAAACAAAAAGGTTACAAAGATAGGGTAAGTGTAAGCGGAGCTTACTATGTGCTAGTGTCCAATATTGGTAGTCGTACGCGGCTGATACTACGGTATTAGAATACTCTCTCTCTCTCTCTCTCTTCTTCTTCTTCTTCTTCTCTCTAGAGTATTATGTCGCATACTTTATATAGTCCTGGAAGAGTCCATGTTGTAGGTATGTTACGGTCTCACAATACTATGCAAAAAACGTACCAAAACTCTATTCTCAAACCCTCCATATTCCATCGATCAGTAGAATGTTCCACTCAAAGATCTTCTTCCCCAAAACAGTTGCATTATGCCAGAAGCTGTGTCTCCTATCCCCTATAATTCCCGTCTAGTATCAACCCTTATCTATCCTACATACTCCCATAATTTACACCTGCTGCACCCACCCTGTACGTCTTTACAACAGCATCATTCGGTAACCCGCTACCTTGAAAGTATCTTGCGCCTTATACTGGGTGAACACATGTAAAAATAAAGGCTGTAACTGCAAAATTGTTATATTTATTTTTTGCCTTAACAGGTTTCAACGTGTTGGTGGGTTGTATAAAAAAATGCGTGCGAAACCTTTTATCTAATCAGCAAGATTCGAAATAAATATAACCATATCTGTCTATATTTCTGAGATAAGGTATTGTACATTGTTCGAACTGTTGTCCTCATCTTTGTTGCCATATTCACAACGTTTCGGCCGTTGTACGACCCAGCCTTCTTCAGGTGATTGAAATTTCGAACTGAAGCCATTGTTTCGTCCACCGGAGTAGATTGTTCTATTTCTATTGCCATGCCTATTCCGGATGTATCGGTTATCTCTGTTTAACTCATCACTCGATCCTCCTTGGGGCGAGGTTGAAATAATCGACAGAGAATATAACTAGAAAATACAAAAACTTAAAGAATCAGCACATATTCTAGGCCACAAAAATCTCCTTAGCAAGCCAAGTACAGAAATAAATAAAATATGGGAACCAATAATACGGAATGCTAGAGAAAAAAAATAAGATCATCAAAATTGCAATATGAATTCTGGTAAAAAAAATTTAGCTGAGATATTAAGTTTATAAGCTACAAAAATTCAAGGACACATAAAGATTTGTGAGTTCAATACCTGACTACAGCTGAGATGAGGAAAAAGAAAATTGAAGAGTTGGGTTAAAGGGAGATAGCTGATACTGAGACATCCGGAAGAAATAAAGGATTCAGTTCGAAATTTCTATCAACTAAAGAAGAAGGCCAGAGCGTACAACAGCCGAAAATCCGTGAATATGTCCACAAAGATGAGGATAACAGTCCGAACAATGTAAATAATGTAAATAAATATAACGAGATCCCACGCTTTTGGGGTCAATAACACTTTAATTTAATCTAACATTATTGATTTGGAAGAAGCATGGCACGTGGAAGTAGAAAAATCTACCCCGGTGGGCAAAATAAAAGGGTTCGTTCGAAATCACCTGAAGAAGGACGGAGCGTACAAAACCCCGAAACGTTGTGAATATGGCAAGGAATATGAAAATAAGAGTCCGTATAATGTAAATAATTAAAACCTTCTTTATTAGACTAAATATCATTTTCGTTTACCGACACTTTAATCAAACGATAAAATCTAAATAAACAAGGTAGAGGATTACGAGAAGTGGTTCCTTATGCGTGTAGGAGGGGAAAATAACGGTTAACACTAGTGATGGGGAAGCATCCGCTTGGGAGTCGATTACACAGAGCAGAGGTTCGAGGGAAGAAGCTGTTCGGATGGAATGCAATGTGGGTGTTTTACTATAATGTGAGTGGCCTGGCGAATCCAGGCCGTGAAGGTGCTAACTGGCGAAACCAAGAAATGTAGTCCATCCGGGCACTTTCCATGGAAGTAGCGACAGAGAAGAGAGAAGCCTGCCATGTCCCGCCTGTGAGAGAGAGAGAGGTTGAAGCGTGGATAAGAATTTGTCACATGCAAGGACCCTCATACGCCTTTGGATACTATCGAAACCGCGAATTGAGGGCTGTGCAGCTCCTGCACAAATATGACAAGAGTACTTCATCTTAGACCTGAGCTGGCTCTTGTGAAGGTAGAAAATAGGATATGAAACGAGGTAATTATCATGCTACAGGGAACCGCCAATTTTCCCCCTTTTTTGGCTATGGATCGTATATACGAGTTCCACTTGAGGTCAGGGATGATTTTAAGGCCCAATAGTCTCTCAAAGCACGGAGCCTCCCCAAGGAGGTATCCATTCATCATAACTGGTGGTAGTTCGGGGTCCGATAGGCATTGATAGAATGTAACTAGTTTAGTCTTCGAAACATTGAATGTAAATTAGTCAGTTTTTCCTCCCCTGAGAAGTTAGAGCAAGATCATATGAAAGATCAGACGCCGGTCTCTGATCATCACGTGTTCTGAAGGTGCACCCGTATATCGCTATATCATCGGCATAGATATCCACAAATGTTCTGAGTATATTCTTAGGTGGATCATTTATGTAAAATAAAAAAAGGGTTGGTGCGAGAGGTAGCCGCTGGGGATGATGTGTCGTGCTAGACATTATTTCTCGTCAGAATCTTTCTTACATATTTATAAGGCAACAATTCATCTGGTGCTTCCTCTCTGTATGTCAAATTGGCAACTCAAAAATGACTTACAATCTGTTGTTAACTGGGGCAAGAACTGACTTGTTAATTTTAATGCCTCCAAAACAAAATTGCTTTTTTTGCATTCCATCAGCATGGCTAATGCTAACCTCCAGATGAGTGACTCCTTGCACCTTCTCAGCTTAATGTTTCCTGCAGACATGTAGTGGAAAGATTATATTGAATCAGTTGTTAGGTCTCCTGCCAGGAAAGTTTTTTCACTGTCACACTAGACAATTTTTCTTGCCAGAATCTTTCTTACATATTTATAAGTCTGCCATTCAACCATGTATTAAATATTACTGCTGGTGCTTCTAATATATACTTAGAGATTCTTGACAAAATACAAAGAAGAATCTCTAATCTTATTGTTCTTGACTTGACATTGTCGCTTACGTGTGTCATTCTATCATTTCTATAGTAATTGTTATAACTTAGAAGCTATGAATTTACTACAAGAATAGCGGTAAATTTTCATCATATTACGGTTAAAATGTGTCAATGTAACCGTAAGTTCTATGCTAGCAAATTCTTCACTCGAAGTTCTCGCTTGTGTAACTTTCTTGCAGCCTTCTGTTTTACTTTCAACTTTGATCTTCAAAAATTTAAAAGCAATGTCAATCGTTAACTTCTGTTTTCTTAATTCCTGCTTCTTTATTGTTCTCTACACTTACTAATGATTTTCTTTGTCTCATATTCTCTACCACGCATTAAACCCTTGCGTCCTAGTGGCTTTATTGCCTTTCTTGGGGTGGCATAAAATGGTTAAATGAAACACCATAGTCGGATCCTGTGTCCATTTGTGTGAAAGTCTATTCTAATGTATACATTAAATCAACCAAACACATGTAATTCAGTCACTCCCAACAAAGATATATGCATATATATTACACATGCAAAGATAGATAATCGGAGATAACCGTATTATTCAATCTATGTTTTTAGAGCTGTCTGCTTCCTAATATATCTGAGTTGTTGATTTTTCTGATTGGGTTAACCTTTTTATATAAATCAGTTTTACGACTAACATCTTCTCTTTGGGGTAATATACATATTTTAAATAAATCATTGTTAATCCACTGAAATTTTGCTCGATGCCATATACTTTTGCTTAGATCTTTTAAAATTATTAATAACTGATGGTCATTTTCTAAAAAATTCACAGAATGAACCGAGAGGCGACAGTGTAACTTGGTACTCTGTGCCAGCCGATCGTTCACCATTTCTAAAATAATCAGGTGATTTTATCATTGAACAATTATTGTTTTTCCAGACAAGGGAAAAAATACCATCTTTTCTTGGTAAATAATCAAATAAAAACGAATTAAAAGGCAAATTATCGAAAATAGAAATAATTTCAAATCGATTCTTAGCACCCAATGGCCAAGAGTAATTTTAGACTGTCTAGAAAATTCGTTTTCGAATTATATTTTAATATGCATATATTCTCTTTACGATTTCTCTCTTGAGATACCGAAATGTTTTCGAAAAGCCAAACGACTTTCAATAACAAAGATATTAATACTGTATACGATTCTCGACATCTCTCGGGCGTTCATTATCTCCTAAAATCCAGGAAGAATTATCAGTTGATAACAGTAAAGACGAAGTTGTTCTCTCATCGACTTTATAATCATATGTATAGATTAACAACCTTTTTTTTCATATTTTCTGCATTTTGTGAAATATACAAAGACCACTGTTATATAATTTCATGGTTGTTGTTCTGACGTGAAGAAGAATTTATTTTACAGTTCGTAAGTTAATTCGAAGTTGTCTCTGCAAAGTTTGGATATGCTGAATATAGGGAAGACGGTTACTGTGATCAATGCGGAGGCTGTACGGAGGTGCTCTTCTTGGGTTGGGAGTTACGACACCAGGATCCTTTGATGTTTGCAGGGGTTTGGTAGAGAATGGCGAAGTAATGCGTTCGATCAGAAGAACCCTCTAGTTATTTTGGCCTAAATCTGAATCTGAAGAAGAATATAGCTACAATTACCTTCCCAAACCTACACAAACATAAACGATCAAAACTTATCTCAAAATGCAGACATAAAAACAAAATTTTTACTACGTTACATATTAATCGTGAACTGAAAACGAAGAAAAATTAACAAATAAAAAATAAAATAAATAAACAAAAATAAGTACAATAAATAAATCCAAACCAATAAGTAAATAAAGTACATAATAAACAAATTAACATACCACGGACGCACATATAAACATAAGTAAATGTAACAATAACAACCAACAATAAAATAATCAATAATAAATAAAAAAGTTAACAAACTACTCTATAAATAATCCCCAAAGTGCATCCGGATCCACAATTTTTTCCACCCAATAGCACCTAGATTTCTACTGAATCTAAATTGGTACTATCTGGCTCAAGAATTGAACTTATAATTGTTAGTACACTCTTAATCTATTCAAATCTAGGAATTACCTTTATATTCCACACATATCCTCATAAACTGTGCGCAGTAATTTCGATGAGTAAGTGCAGTAAAAGCAGTAAATAGACCAAAAAATATGATTGAGCGTCCGGAAGGGCTCCAAAGTGAATGTAATAAAAACAATGTCCGTTATTGTAGACGAATGACTGAAACTGAGTCCGAATTTTTCTTGTCGATAACTCCAAAACGGTAGGTTTTATCATAATTTAATTGTTAATTCGAATTCAGCATGTACATTTATTTAAATATCTGCGAAAGATTCTAACAAAAAAGGAAAAATACAACACAGTGTTCCGAAGACTTATTTGAATGGGCAAAGATGCATTCTAAAAGCTAAGAAGAATATTAAGAGGCAGGAAAATTTCTTTAGAAACAAAGAAAAGAGTATTGAAATATTACATAATATCTGTCATCCTATATGGCAGCGAATGGTGAAAAATCTTCTTAAAGATGAAGAAGAGACTCGTAGCAGAAATGTGGTTCTACAGAAAGCTGTGAGGATATCATGGACCGAACATGTGAGCTTGGAGAAAATGGAAACAAAAAGGAAAAATATACATATATCAGGAAGAGACAGTTGAAATTTCTACAGAATGATGTTGAGGATTCCATGAACCGAATATATGTGCAACGACGAAGTTTTGGAGAAAATGGAAACAAAAAGGAAACTTATACTTTACATCAGGAAGAGACATTTGAAATTTCTGGAGAACTTAATGAGGAAGGAAGGCTTGGAAAATCTGATACTCACAGGACAAATTGATGGATAACAGGAAATCAGCGCCTAACACATTTGACGAGCTTGTGCAAATGGATGGTAGAACACAGTTTGAGAGAAATAACAAAAAGACAACTTATTAAGAGCTAGACGAGGCAGTAAGATGTGGAGGGCCGTGATCCCCTAAAGTCTTGAAAGACACGGTACGTACAAGGAAAAAGAAGCACTGCCAAAATCCTTATTCTTGTGCTCTGAAACACTTCTTTATCCTTGAACGTCTCAACAATCGTCTGACAAATGGAGACGGAATAACTGGGTCCATAAAACCATAAAATAAAAAATTTAGTGAAAATATTTTTTTCTTTCATAAAAATTTAACACTATATAAAACTTTTGTTTCTTTAATTAGTGGACAATGAATAGAAACTAAAATTAATTCAGCCAATATTCAAAGCAATATAATACTAAAAATCTGTGAATCACTGCGTGCTTGTGTGGTGCGTCTGTACGGTCCATAATAATTTACAAGTTGTTTAAACAATAAGTATTTTTATTTTAACTTTCTTCAAACAGACAATTTCTTTAATTAAAATATTTTGAAATTAAAGACAGGCACAAAGAGATGCCGCTTTGCTGTTTCGCCCAATTGTTTGTAGATTATTTATTTATATTTCAGCTTTCTTTAAACAAACAATATTTGAAATATTTAAAAAATATTTTAAGTTAATCTGATTAAAAAAATATTTAAAATGAATAAGATTTAAAAATACAAGTTGATTTTACAGTAAGTATTTTTATTTTAACTTTCTTTAAAAAGACCTTTTTTTAATTAAAGTATTTTTAAGTTAAAGACAGACACAAGGAGATCCCGCTTTGCTGTTTCGTCCAGTTGGTTGTAGAGTAATTATTTATATTTCAGCTTTGTTTAAAAAAAACAATAATTAAATTATTTAAAAATAGTTTTTGGCATCAATAAAAAATATTTTCAAATGAACTTGCAAAC